>ML376175.1:2192-54368 GCA_005239525.1 Nicotiana knightiana | reverse complement strand
CCTATATTACTTGTCGACCACGTACACTTGCGTGTGCATTGGGAAATCAACCAACACTAACCACATGTCAAGGCTGGAAAATCATGATCATGTTGAGGAAGGTGGAGATATTAAAGAAATCTTTCCTGATGAGAAACTTCTGGCTACAACCCAAGACCCTCCCCCGTGGTATGCCGATTATGTGAATTATTTGGTGAGTGGGGTACTTCCCTCGGAAATAAAATCTGAAGCAAGGAATAGGTTCTTACGCGATGTGAAGTCCTACTACTGGGATGAGCCCTACCTGTACAAAGAATGTGGTGATCAGTTAATGAGGAAATGTATCCCTGATATAGAAGTGGAAATGGTGCTATTTGATTGTCATGCATCACCCTATGGGGGCCATCATGGTGGCGATAACAAGGAAGCACGAGATGCCTTTAAATAATATCTTGGAGGTAGAGATTTTTTATGTATGGGGGATAGACTTTATGGGTCCATTCCCATCATCCAAGGAAATAAATACATTTTGCTGGCAGTTGACTACGTATCGAAATTGGTGGAGGCAATTGCATTGCCGACGAATGATGCCATGGTTGTGGATGCGTTTGTGAAGAAGAATATATTCTCTAGATTTGGTACCCCACGAGCCTTGATTAGTTATGAAGGAACCCATTTTTGCAATCGGTTGTTGAATAACCTTTTAACTAAATATGGGGTCCGTCATCGAGTTGAAACAGTATATCACCCTCAAACAAGTGGACAAGCAGAGGTATCCAATAGAGAAATCAAGCAAATACTAGATAAAACAGTGAGTGTTAACATGAAAGATTGGGCTGCTAAGTTAGATGACGCTTTATGGGCATACATAACAGCATACAAGACACCAACTGGGGCATCACCGTACAAGCTGGTCTATGGGAAGGCATGTCACCTGCCCTTAGAGCTTGAACTCAAGGGGTATTGGGCCATCAAGAAGTTAAACATGAACCTTGAAGCCGCGGGTGAGAAAAGGTTGCTGCAGTTGGATGAATTGGATGAGTTCAGGTTGCACTCGTACGAAAATGCCAAACTTTACAAAGAAAAGACCAAGAGATGGCATGACAAACATATACATCCTCGTCATTTTGAGCCGGGCGAACAGGTACTATTATTCAATTCTAGGCTTAGACTGTTTCCTGGAAAGCTGAAATCGAGATGGTCAGGCCCGTTTGAAATAGTGAGAGTTACTCCATATGGTGCACTTGAATTGCGAGCTATACATGGTGAAAGAACATTTTTAGTGAATGGGAATAGATTCAAACATTATTGGGGTGGTACCATAAATCGTTATAAGACCAAAGTCGTGCTCGTTGATGACTGAGGCGAGGTTCTGCGTCGTGCCGTGATGTTAAATCAGGCACTTCATAGGAGGAAACCTATTGACTTGTTGTAATCGTCGTGCCACGACATTAACTAAGGCGCATATTGAGAGGAAACCCAATACTTAGTTAAATATTAACTTAGCTTGAAGAATTTCATATAATTATAAGTACTAACGAGCTTGCAAGTGCATTCAAGTGAAAGGAGCAGTGTTCGTGCATGACGTAAGATGAGATGACGGCTAGGGGGTACCTGGCGTTTTAGCCTGAACGCCTGGCAAATGCCAGAGAAGGCTGGGCATTTCAGCCCTAACATTTGGCAAACGCCAGGGCAGGCTGGGCGTTTCAGCCCTAACGCCTGGCTAACGCCAGGGTAGGCTTGGCGTTTGGGATCCAACGCCCGGCTAACGCCAGTGTGTCCGGGATTTAAGACTAAAACGCACGCCTAACGCCAGGTAAGTATATTCTTCTAATTTTTTTCATCTCCCATCTCCTTCTCAAGTAAGAGTTTTCTCCCAAGAACACAAACAACTTACAAAAACAACGAATTGCTCTCACACTCACACTACAACACATATATTACACACACATATACACACCCACATCAACTCTACACCCACAGCAGACACATCTGCACACCCATAGCACACATAAGTCTGCATAGGCACAATTTCGAGGCTCACCTCATCAAATTAACACTCATCAATTGTTGAGGTATGATTTTATCCCTATTCTGTGTAAATTCGACTTGGGTGTTACAATTATATATTGTGTAACCATGATTCATGGTGGTTCTTTATGGGTTTATGAATTTCATGGTCATATGGTATGATGTTTTGCATCCCAATCCCCGAAACCCTGTAGGAATGGGCTGCATTTGTTAAACTAAGTGGTATTATAGAACCCCACCCAGATGTGGGTACATGAGGCAGTCCCTCAATTACATAAGAGCTCTCATGGCATTGTGCACGCCAAGTGCTCGATATAATGCCTCAAGTGAAATACATATCCCATTTGGAGCCCGAGTCTGCGGGAAATATCCCACTAGTAACATGCATTGTCAATTCCATGAAATGTTAAGTGTGAAGAGGCTCACGAGAAATCCTTTGGGTCAATTATTCATTAACGTACCAAGGTGAAGTCTGAGTAACCTTTGGAAAGCTTTTGTACACACTTTGTGACACCCACTAACTACTGATCATATGTGCAAGAAAAAATAATGCTACCCAGAAGATCCACTGGCAAGGGGAAGGCCACGTCGTCGGCCCCAGCTAAAAGCAAAGCAAAACCCCCACAACCCTAAAAGAAAGGATAAGGGGGGATGCTACTTCCAGTATGACTAGTGAGGAAGCAGTACCTGTTGTCGCTGCTATGAAACAGCGACCCACTGGTGAAAGGGAATATGTTCTCAACAGCATTCCAGTGCAATCCAGGAAATGGTATGCACGCTGCAAACCCAAGCATGTTCACCCTAAAGGGGCCATTAAGGAAGGGAATCTAGGATGAAAATTCCCAGCCATTTGGCGGAGCATCCATGAGTTGGGGTTGGGATATGTGTTCAGACACAATGGTGACTTCAACCTCAACTCAGTCCGAGAATTCTACGCAGGGTTTGACCCTAAGGAAAAGAACGGATTGGTGCCAATTGGTGGGCACTTGGTAGATTTTTCGGCCAAGGCCATTTGTGACTTCCTAGGTGCACCAAATATTCTGGTGGAGCCTCTAGAGAAATTCATCTGCCATCCCAACTATAGAGAGGTGAGGCACAGACTTTGTGGGGTTGATTCCACAGCTGCTTGGATTTGGGATAGAGCCACAAATTACCATAATATATTTCCAAAGAAGAAAATGAATGCTGAGACCCAGGTGTGGCTTAAAGTGATTAATGCACGGATACTACCATGCAACCATGACACCTTGATCAGCCGAGAGAGGATTTGTGTGCTCTACTTCCTCATAATGGGGCAGATGGTGAATATGGGCCAGCTGATGCGCTATCAAATGGGGTTGGTGCGTTCGAGCAATAAAATCAATCGAATACCATTCCCAAATTTCATAACTCAGTTCCTGCTAAATGAGAATGTAGCGGTTGAGCCCAACTTTGACCATACCATTGATCAATTCGAACGAGAGATTGACATCTCTGGCCTAAGACTGAAGGAAGAGACTTCCCTGACCAATGCAGAGCGCAATGTGCGGGATGATAGCTTCATGGCCCATCTTTATGGGATGATGGATTTGCAGTTGCAAATAGGAGGTCGGCCGGCGTCAGTTGATGAGGGAGTTGAATTAGATCAGAGGTACCCATTCAATGCTCATGCACAACAGATGATTGGAGCGGGTCAGGGATACAGGCTCCCTGATGATGAGGATATCAACACTCCTGACGACTCTGATGCAAAGACGATGCGCTCGGATGAGGAAGATGATGAAAAAGATGAGAATGAGGATGAGTGGAGAGCGTCGGATGATGACGATGCTGAATGATCAGGGAGTTTCTTGTACCTTGCTTCTATGCATGTTTTTGTCTCTATATAATGCACTGGGGACAGTGCATGGATTATGTGTGGGGTGTGTATGTTGTATTTTTGTGAAATTGTTGGACCATATATGGGTTTGTATTGTTGTTTTGTATTCATGATAGTAAATGATATACTTTCTTTTAAGTTTTTGTAGTTGTTTTAAATATATTTAAAAATTATGGACTTTTCCCGACGATGGACCTCTTAGACAGCTCTCTTGAGGGAAGTAAGTCTAAAGAAAATACCAAAAAGATTTTTTTTTAGGTAGTGTAGTAATTCCCCCTTGGTTTTTATTTTGACCACGGTTCTTTTCCAAGGGTGTAACTTGAATCGGGTAATGTAAATTAATTTTTTTTTTATTTTTAGAGTTGTTAGGAAGAAACTGAGTAAATTAGAGATACCCCATGACATGTTTGATGCTCGCATATTAGGTTATGACATACATTCTGCTTTCCCTTATATTTGGTATGACATGTTTGATGCCTGAGTAAAAATAAATAGCCTATTTTGTGATGCCTTAGCTCAGTTGTTTGGCTTGTATGCTACATAGTGCAATAGTGCTTAATTCTCTCAATTTTGTGTACTTGCTTGACTTTAGAGTTGAATAAAACCATTGTGATTGAGCCATGTGCAAAGTGTGAGTGAAGTTTAGTGATTTTCTATGCTATCCTGTGTAGTCTAGAACTTTCCCCGTGCGTTAATCAAAGCAAAATTTTAGGTCATGCTAGTCTAGGAGATGACGTAGGCATTTTCTTGCTTGATCATGGATGTGCTTGTCACATAAGACTTACATTTTCCATTGCTAACCCCTTTGAGCCTTTAGACCTTTTCTTTGGTACCCACATTACAAGTTGTACCCCTATTTTGTTCTTAAATTGAGATTCTTGCACCTTTTCCTCCTGAGGCACTTAGTCGCTAAAAGAAGTAAGGTGGGATGTTGGGAAATAGTGTTTGAGTGGAGCCATGGAAAGGCCTGTTAGTGCACAAAAAAAATTTTTATTTAAGAGTCACTAGCCATTGAATCTTCATGTATGGAGTGTGTGTAGAAAGAAGAAGAAAAAAGGAAAAGGAAAAAATAATAGACAAAAAAAATGTACAAAAAGATACACACCTCCAAATTTTATTAGTTGTGCTAGTGAGAATATAGAAGTGCTTAATTGAAAAAGGGCTATGTTGAATATGTATTGTGGCAAGGGAATTGGTTGAGAAGAATATGTGTTGATTTTTGAAAGTAGTGTAGTAAAGTGCTTAGGAGGGTTAGTCTNCTTAAAAGTCCTAATTGATCCTAGACTTGGCTAACTTGAATTAGTGGAGATATACACTACGGGCAAGCTTATGGTACGACCACGGGATGCATATGAATTCTTTGTGGGAGTAAGTGAATTTGTTCAATTGTGTGACGTCCTTAAATAATGTTCAAAAGTATATTTGAATGTGTGCACTAGATATATTCACTCTCTTGTTGTTGGTGAGGGCACATGATCTCATGAACGATTGGTAATATTGTAATTTTCTTGTTGGGTAGGTGTGTGAATTGAGAGGGCTTAGTAGTTGCAAGTCGACTCTTGAGGTTGGGTGGTTGCAATTAGGTTGTTGGTATGATTGATTGAATTGTTATACTTGGGCATGTTTAAAGAAGCGAAAGAATGTGAAATTTTGTATGTTCATACTTGATTGCCGGTATCGATCATAGTTAAGGGGTAATGTGTGTGATTGAAAAGTAAAATACTCCTTGTTAATGAAATGTGTACGTGTTGAAGGATATTGCTCGAGGACGAGCAAGAGTCTAAGTGTGGGGTGTTGATGCGTGGCTAGAATTCATAGTTTTAAGCATTATATACCTTACATTTTATGTGTTTTTGTGATAAAAATACACGTTATATGTGCATAATGGAGTCTATTTCATGTGTAGGTGAATTAGAGATGGAAGCCGAGCTAAATGGATGCATATACGTCAAAAATACTTTCAAGAGTCGAAAAGGAGTGACCCGGGCAATACCCGGGCGTTTGGCCCCAAAAGCCAGGCATGCCCAGGCGTTAGGGGGGCGTTTGGCCCTTAAGGCCAGGGTGACCCTGGCGTTAGCCAGGCATTTGACCCCAAATGCCAGGTCTGCCCTAGCGTTAAGGGGGCATTTGGGGCCTAACGCCTGGGTGCATGGTCCAGTCAACTCCGAGTTTTAAAGGTTTAAATGTGTTTCCCGATTGGAATAGAAGTCTCCTACACATTTAGGGTTTATCCCAAACGTATAAGTAGACCCAATAACACAACTATGAGGGGAGGATGCCATTTTTTTAGAAACGATACACACAAGATCATTGAGGAAGCAAAGAATTATCAATTTTCTTCATCTTATTCTAGTATTCTCCATTTATGCAACACTTATGCAATTGTTTGATTCTACTATGAGTGGCTAAACACCCATTGTTCTGGGTTTGTGGTTTAGCCATGAATATTTTTATTCGATGTTAACTTAACCTTGATTATAATTCGCTCAATATATGGTTGTTTCTTCAATTCTGCGTTTAATTGCTTAATTGTTTGGCCAGCAATTAGGTTCTATATACTATCTATGTTATGCTTGGGAAAGCCGTATATAGATTAGAGAAGAATTGAAGAGAGCGCGATCTTAACCCTTCAGGGGAGCGGATTTGTGATTAGGATAGGAATATACCTAGTCACCGTGCTTAATTAAACATCGTAATCTTAGTGCGTTCCAATAGATTAATTTCATAGGAATATAAGCGTTAATCTATTGAGAATAGGCGAGTAGTACTCGGGGAGAAGGCTACGAGAGCAATTATCAATTAATTAGCAACCATGAGTGAATTATATGGAAGGGAGGCGTAATTAGAATGCAATATGAATGGTGAATTGATCACAACCCTGGAATATTTGTCTCTACTGAATACACAACAATATTCTTGTCAGTTGATCATTATTTCATTCATAGAATCGTAGTATAAATCAGTTACATTCCTGGATTTTGTTTTAGCTCAATTTAATAGCAACTAGAGTGATTCAATAAGTATTTTATGCAAGTCCCTGTGGGTTCGACATTCGATTTAACATTATATTACATGCTACGACCACGTATACTTGCGTGTCCGGTTTGGGAACAATAGGAGCCAGTAGCTATATTGGATAGACAGGTCAGGAAGCTTAGGTCAAAGGAAATTGCGTCAGTAAAGGTTCAGTGGAGGGGTCAGCCAGTCAAGGAAGTGACTTGGGAGACCGAGCAGGATATGTGCAGTCAGTACCCTCATCTTTTCACAGCTTCAGGTATGTCTCTATACTCGTTCGAGGACGAACGATTTTCTTAAAAGGGGGAGAATGTAACGACCCGGTAGGTCATTTTAAGAGTTAGCGCCCCGATCCCCTAATAACTATTTTCCCCATGTCTATTTCTGTTTCTGGGAGTTGTTGGAGCATTTAGTGGTGATATTCATAGAGTTTTTGGACACCTAGTCCTTCTGTGTGAGTTTAAACTTTAGAAATAAGACCGTAGTTGGAACTGTGGGAAGACGGGTCCGGAATGGGATTTTGTCAACTCCGTTAGCTATGTTGGGTAATTTCGGAGTTAGGA
The DNA here is from genome assembly GCA_005239525.1 of Nicotiana knightiana. Lineage (NCBI taxonomy): Eukaryota > Viridiplantae > Streptophyta > Magnoliopsida > Solanales > Solanaceae > Nicotiana > Nicotiana knightiana. Next base: position 46,922 of record ML376175.1, on the reverse strand, counting down.
GCATGTTCGGAATGTGCTTTCGAGGTCTGTAGTATATTTAGGCTTGAATTGGCGAAATTTAGAATTTCGGCGATTTCGCCGATTTCGGCCGATTGGTGGAATTTTAATATCGGGCTCGAAATGGAATCCCGAGATTGGTTGTAGGTCCTTTGTAGCATTAGTGACCTCTATGTAAAATTTGAGGTCATTCGGACTAGTTTTGAGGTGTTTCGGCATGGTTGTAGAGTTTTGAAATTTCATAAGTCCTTAGGCTTGAATCCATGTATAATTGGTGATTTTGGTGTTATGTGATGTGTTTTGGAGGCTCGACTAAGTTTGGAAAAGGTATTACGACTGGTTGGTAAGTTTGGTTCAGCCCCCGGGGGCCTTGGGGATGTTTCGGATGCTCAACAGGTGAATTTAGGACTTGGAAGGACAACGGAACCATTGTTGGTTCTGCTGTCTTGCACCTGCGATGGACCTTCCACAGGTGTGGCGAGGGGCTCGCAGGTGCGGACTTGGCCAAGTCACCTAGTCCTCGCAGGTGCGATTGGTTTTCCGTAGGTGCGACCCCATGCCTTTTAGTGGGTTTTCACACCTACGATGGATATTCTGCAGGTGCGGTCCAACGGGGTGCAAGTGCAGAAATCGCTGGGCAGATATATCAGATTCGAGGGCTTGAATTTCATAACTTCAAACAAATCAATTGGAGCTCGGTGGGCGATTTGGAGTGAGTTTTGAGGATAAGCTTCATAGGTAACGATTTCCTTGCCCTATTCCCTTTGTATATCATTAATCTATGTCCATTTCTTTCATGCAATTAAGGGATTTAGGTGAAAAATCATGCAAATGGGAAAAAAGTTTCCCTAATTAGAAAATCCGAGAATTCAATAGGATTTTATCGTCGGTTTTAGATGATTCTTGTTTGAGTGAGTTCGTGAGTGAATGGGTGTTCTAAATTTGTAACTTTCACTCATTTCTGAGACGTGGGCCCGGGGGTTGCTTTGGGCGATTTTTCCGAATTTCGCGTATTAGCTTCAAACTTATTAGCTATTTTGATTCCTTAAAGTGATATTTACGTTATGCAATCGAATTGAATAGATTTGGGCCATTGGGAGTCGGATTCTCATGGCAAGAGCGTGGTTTCGAGTTGATTAGCGAGAGTCGAAGTAAGTGGCTTGCCTAACTCTGTATCGGCGACTTCCCTTAGGCTATTTTAATATTGCTTATGTTGATTGGGTGCCGTGTGCATGAGGTGACGAGTACGTACACAGGCCTTGTTGCAAAAAAAAATTCCATTTTTCCTCAATGACTTAAATCATTTCACTCCTATTTCACTGATTCATGTATCGACTATATTGTGCTGAGCCGAGGGCTCCCTGTTATTATTCCCTTTTTGCTCATTGTTTCTGCTAATTTGCCTCAGCTTATTATATCTCCCTATTCAAAATTTTAAACTGTTTTTACTATAAAAATTCAGTAGAGCCTTAACCTGACCTCGTCACTACTTGACTGGGGTTAGGCTTGGCACTTACCGGGTACCAATTTGTGGTGTACTCATGCCCTTTCCTGCACATGTTTTTCGTATGCAGATCCAGGTACCAGCGCTCAGTATCATGGTTAGGGGTCCGAGCACCAGTTTTTAGGAGACCGAAAGGTAATTCTGCCACGTCCGGAGAGTCCTTCGAGTCACCTTCCACTCCAGATTTAGATAGATTTCTTTTTGCTTTTATTCAAATTCTCTCTCATTGTTTAGAGCTATTTTGAGACAGAACTTGTGACTAAAGTGATATTCCGGGTTTTTGGGAAAAGTTATATTTTGTACGCGCCAAGTGGCGATGTTTCATTGTAGCCTCACTTACTTCACCTTTTTTTTTCTTCTATTTAGTATGTGTTTTCCGCAATTAGGTACCTAGTCGTAGAGACTAGGTGCCGTCACGATACCTTTCGGTGGGTAATTCGGGTCGTGACAAGTTGGTATCAGAGCGTCTAGGTTCATTGCAGTCACAAGTCACAAGCTAGTTTATTAGAGTGTCGCGGATCAAAACGGAGACGTCCGTATCTATCTTCGGAAGGTTATGTAACTGTTAGGAACAATCATATTTCTTTGATTTCCTTTTGCATGCGAGTTAATGACATAAAAAAAATTCTAAAATTCAATTATATTCTCCCCACAAATGGTGAGGACCCGTACTGGGAAGACCGATGACCAGGCACCCGAGCCCCCTGCTAGAGCCGCCAGAGGCCGGGGCCGGGGTAGAGGACGATCGCGCGGTGCAACCTGAGCACCAACGAGAGCAGCGGTAGAGGAGCCTATGGCAGCTCTAGCGGGTGATCCGGCAGAGGAGGTCCCTATTGCTGCTCCAGCCTTGCAGGAGACCTTCGCTCAGCTCATGAGCATGTTCAGCACTCTAGCGCAGGCTGGACTATTTCCGATAGCTCCCGATACATCTCAGGCCGGGGGAGGGGAACAGACTCCCGCATCCCGCACTCCTAATCAGAGGGGCTAGGTTGATCAGGCCCCGGAGTATATTCCTATGCCCCCAGCGGCTCTACTTCAGCATGATGTTAGACCAGCGGCTTCTGAGGCCGAGCAGCTCAGAATCGAGAGGTACAATAAGTACCATGCACCTACTTTCAGCGGACTATCTTTAGATGACGCTCTGGGATTTCTTGAGGAGTGTCATCGTATTCTCCAGACTATGGGCATTATGGAGACCAGTGGGGTTTCTTTCACCGCTTTCCAGCTGAGAGGAGTGGCATATTAGTGGTGGCGGTCCTATTAGCTGAGTAGTTCGGACGAGGCAGCCTCACTCACTTGGACTCATTTTTCAGAGATGTTTTTGCTAGAGTATGTCCCTCAGAGCATCAGGGATACTTGGCGCACGGAGTTCGAGCAGTTGCGCCAGGGTACTATGACTGTGTAAGAGTATGCAGTTTGTTTCAGTGAGTTAGCTCGGCATGCCCCAGCCTTGGTTTCCACGGTCAGAGAGCGGGTTTGCCGCTTCATCGAGGGGCTCCATCTTAGTATTCGGACAAATATGGCCAGAGAGTTGGAGATGGATATCACTTACCAGCAGGCAGTGAGTATTGCCACAAGAGTAGAGGGCATGTTCGCCCGGGACAGAGAGGAGGGGGAGGCTAAGAGGTCTCGAGAGACTGGCCATTTTGAAGGAGCTCGTGCACCAGCAACACGTCACGGTAGGGGTTTTGTGGGCCACCCTGTTCATTCAGCCCTTCCAACAGCCAGTGGTATTCTAGCTCCTCCTAGACCTCAGGAGTTCTATTATGCACCGCCAGTATCCAGTAAGCCTGCAGTTCGAGGTCCTTTTTCCAGCCAGCCTACCAGGTTAGCTTCTATTCAGTCTCAGTCGCAACATCCTTCCAGAGGTTGTTTTTGAGCGTGGTGACACTCGTCACTTGATTAGGGATTGCCCCAGGACCAGGAGGGGTGCGCCTCCACAGTCTTATCAGCCTCCACGTGCTCCACCGGGTCCTCCGGCTATTCTTCCAGCCCCAGCTGCCACTCACCTCCTCAGCTAGCTTGAGGTGGGGGTCGGGGAGGTAGAGGTCTCCCTAGAGGGGGAGGCCAAGCCAACTACTATGCCCTTCCAGCCCATTCCGAGGTTGTTGCTTCAGACTCGGTCATCACAGGTATTGTCCCTGTCTGTCATAGGGATGCATCAATATTATTTGATCCAGGCTCTACGTATTCATATATGTCCTCTTATTTTTGCTCCACATTTGGGGATATATCGGGATACTTTGAGTTCCCCTGTCTATGTATCTACTCCTGTGGGAGACTCTCTAGTTGTGGACCTTGTATATCGGTCGTGTTTCATTTCTTTTAGTGGTTTTGAGACCAGGGCTGATTTATTATTACTCAGCATGGTAAATTTCAATGTTATCTTGGGCATGAATTAGTTTTCGCCCCATTATTCTATTCTTGATTGTCACGCTAAGACCATGATGCTGGCTATGCCAGGTTTGGAGAGATTTGAGTGGAGAGGTACCCTAGAGTATACTCCCCGCAGGATCATTTCATTTCTTAAGGTTCAGCGGATGGTTGAGAAGGGGTGTGATGCGTAATTGGCCTATGTGAGAGATGCCAGTGTTGATACCACTCCAGTTAAGTCAGTTCCAGTACTGAGGGACTTTCCCGATGTATTCCTAGCTGATCTTCCGGGCATGCCGCCCGACAGAGATATTGACTTCCGCATTGATTTGTTGCTGGGCACTCAACCCATTTCTATCCCTCCTTAGTGTATGGCTCCTCCTGAGTTAAAGGAGTTAAAGGAGCAGTTACAAGAGTTGCTTGTTAAGGGTTTCATCAGACCCAGTATATCACCTTGGGGTGCTCTAGTATTATTTGTGAAGAAAAAAGATGGTTTTATGCGTATGTGTATTCATTATCAACAGCTGAACAAGATCACCATGAAGAACAGTTATCCTTTGCCTCGCATTGATGATTTATTCGACCAACTACAGGGTTCTAGGGTATTCTCCAAGATTAACCTGCGTTCTGGCTATCATCAGTTGAAGATTCGGTAGCTGGATATCCCGAACACTGCCTTCAGGACCTGACATGGCCACTATGAGTTTCTTGTTATGTCATTTGGGCTGACCAATGCCTTATCAGCTTTTATGCATTTGATGCACAATGTGTTCCTGCCTTATCTTGATTCCTTCGTCATTGAGTTTATTGACGACATCTAGGTGTATTCCCGATCACGGGAAGATCATGAGCAGCATTTGAGGACTGTGCTTCAGACTTAAAGGGAGAAGAAATTGTATGCTAAATTCTCTAAGTGCGAGTTCTAGCTTGACTTAGTGGCATTATTGGGCCATATAGTGTCTTGGGATGGGATCAGGGTAGATCCCAATAAGGTGGAGGCGGTGCAGAGTCGGCCTACACCGTCAACCACTACGGAGATCCGCAGTTTCCTTGGTTTGGCTGGGTACTATCGCCGTTTTGTGGTGGGTTTTTCGTCCATTGCTGAACCGATGACCAGGTTGAGTCAAAAGGGTGCTCCGTTCAGGTGGAATGAGGAGTGTGAGGAAAGCTTTCAGAAGCTCAAGACAACCCTGACTTCAGCTCTAGTGTTGGTATTGCCTACAGGTTCAGGGTTCTATACCGTCTATTGTGATGCTTCGAGGATTGGTCTCAGAGCGGTGTTGATGCAAGACGGTAGGGTAATTGCCTACGCGTCCAGACAGTTGAAGGTGCATGAGAAGAACTATCCATTTCATGATCTCGAGTTGGCAGCGATTGTTAATGCCTTGAAGATGTGGCATCATTATTTATACGGTGTTCCCTATGAGATTTTTACTGATCACCGAAGTTTGCAGCACATATTCAATAAGAAGGACCTCAATTTGCACCATCGGAGATGGTTGGAGTTGCTAAAGGACTATGACATCACTATATTATACCACCCGGGGAAGGCCAATGTGGTTGCCGACTCTTTGAGTCGTCGGGCGGAGAGTTTGGGGAGTTTGGTATATCTTCCGGCAGTTGAGAGGCCCTTAGCCTTAGATATTCAGTCCTTAGTCAGTCAGTTCGTAAGGTTGAATCCTTCAGAGCCTTATCGTGTTTCATCTTGTGTGGTGTCTCGGTCTTCTCTTTATGACCACATTCGAGAGAGCCAGTATGATGATCCCCAGCTTCTAGTTATTCAGGACAGGGTTTGACGAGGTGACGCCAGGGATGTAACTATAGGAGATGACAGTGTGATGAGGATGGAGGGTTGGATCTGTGTTCCCAATGTGGATGGGCTTCAGGAGTTGATTCTGGAGGAGGCCCATAGCTCGCGGTAGTCCATTCAACCGGGTACGGTGAAGATGTATCAGGATCTGAGGCAACACTATTGGTGGAGAAGGATGAAAAAGGATATAGTGGATTTTTTTGCCAAGTGTCTCAACTGTCAGCAAGTCAAATATGAGCATCAGAGACCGGGAGGGTTACTTTAGCAGATCGAGCTTCCATAGTGGAAGTGGGAGCGGATCACCATGGACTTCGTGATTGGACTTCCTCGGACTTTGAAGAAGTTCGATGCTATTTGGGTGATGGTGGATCAGCTGACTAGGTCAGCTTATTTCATTCCTATGTTGACTACATACTCCTCCGACAGGTATGCGGAGATTTATATCAGGGAGATTGTTCGCCTCCACGGTATTCCAGTATCTATCATTTCAGACAGAGGTACATAGTTCACTTCACGGTTCTGGAGAGCCATTCAGCAGGAGCTAGGCACCAGGGTAGAGTTGAGTACATCCTTTCACCCTTAGACGGACGGGTGGTCCGAGAAAATGATTCAGATTCTTGAGGATATGCTTCGTGCCTATGTGATGGATTTCGGAGGGTCATGAGATCGATACTTGCCACTTGCAGAGTTTGCTTATAATAACAGCTACCAGTCCAGCATTCAAATGGCACCGTATGAGGCTTTGTATGGTATACGGTGTTGGTCCCCAGTGGGATGGTTTGAGCTGGGGGAGGCCCGATTGTTGGGTACAGATTTGGTGCAGGACGCCCTGGAAAAGGTAAAGCAGATTAAGGAGAGACTTCGTGCAGCTCAGTCCAGGCAGAAGAGTTATGCGGACCGGAAGGTTCGTGATTTGGCATTTATAGCTGGTGATCGGGTTTTTCTTCACGTATCGCCTATGAAGGGCATCATGAGGTTTGGGAAGAAGGGCATGCTGAGTCCGAGATTTGTTGCCCCTTTTGAGGTGTTGCGACGTGTTGGGGAGGTTTCTTATGAGCTAGCCCTTCCTCCCAACCTAGCAGGAGTTCATCCGATATTCCACGTCTCAATGCTTCGGAAGTATCACGGTGACCCGACTCATGTTTTGGATTTCAGTTCATTCTAGTTGGACAAGGACATGTCATATGTTGAGGAGCCAGTAGCTATATTGGATAGACAGGTCAGGAAGCTCAGGTAAAAGGATATTGCATCAGTAAAGGTTTAGTGGATGGGTCAGCCAGTTGAGGAGGCGACTTGGGAGACCGAGCATGATATGCGCAGTCAGTACCCTCATCTTTTCATAGCTTTGAGTATGTCTCTATACTCATTTGGGGATGAACGATTTTCTTAAGAGGGGGAGAATGTAACGACCCGATAGGTTGTTTTGAGAGTTAGCGGCCCGATCCCCTAATAACTGTTTTCCCCATGTCTATTTTTGTTTTTGGGACTTGTTGGAGAATTGAGTGGTGAAATTCGAAGAGTTTTTGGATACCTAGTCCTTCTATGTGAGTTTAAGCTTTAGAAATTGGACCGTAATTGGAACTGTGGGAAGACAGATCCAGAATGGGATTCCATCGACTCCGTTAGCTCCGTTAATATATCCCCAATCTTTCCAAGTCGCATCTTCCTTGGGAAAGTTAGCCCAAAGAATCAAGAGTTTAACTTTAACGACATTATTCTCCTTCACCATTCTTCGCTTCAAAATGGAAATCGGCTAAATCAAAATGTGAACATCACTGTCACAAGAGGGAGGATGTTGCTGAGGAGAAATATTGGGTCCAATACATCGTTTTTGTAGGGAAACATGGAAGAGGGGTAGATCTGAGACCCTGGAAGTAGCTCTAAATTGTAAGCTATTGTTCTAATATTTTTTAATACATTGTAGGGACCAAATAATCGAGCACAAGACTTGACATTTCTTCTCACATCGATAAAGGATTGCCAACAGGGCTGTAGTTTGAGGTAGACTTTGTTACATCCGCATTTCGTACATTAAAGTTCTGCCGTAAGTTAATCGATGTAAGCTTGAGAATGAGATTATTTTGGAGGTTATAAGCATTTATGCTATTTATAACAGGTGATAAGTAAGTTTTGTGAAGGTTAGAGGGTAAACAAATCAAAGAAAATGAGTTTCATCGAAGTTTGACATTTTGAGATAAAATACGGTCCAAGTTATACCATGATAGTAAGGTATATTAAGTGTGTTAAAAGTTATTAGTATTTTAAGTAATTTGAGATAATTCTTAATTATGTGGGTAATTGGTTAGTTATTGATTTGAGTGGGAAGTTAACAAATTAATTAGAAATTTGTGGATAAATATTTAAGTGAGATTTTTGGAAATTATTGGGGGAAACAATTCACGTGGGATTATAGAAATTTGGCAGCAAGTTTCCATCTATTCATATGTTTAAGGAAGTGGTGGCAATGTTTAAATATATGTGCACCTTTATCTCATTTTGTTAAATATGCTATTAACAAGACAAAGATTGTACGACATCTAGTGACTTCTCTTTCTTATATTAAGCAACGTCCCATTCCTAATTAGTGATATTGTTCATAAGTTTTAAAGTGAATTAGGTATTACTTCATTGTGATGTAAATTAATTTGAAGCTATCAAGAATGCAACCTAAGTTTGATCCAACGTCTATGACCTTCAACGAGTTCGTATGAGCATCCGAGGTTATTTGTTTATCAAAAGAATTTACTAGTCGTAGTCATCAAAAGATGGAACTGAGGTATGTTAAGGCTATCCCTTCTTTTTTAATCATGATACAAATCAAATGAGCAATTACGTAACTTTCATAAATGACTCTATTCATAGAAGTACTAAGGTGCCTATGTTCTTGATTCCCCATGTGGCTTGTTATTATATGTTCTGTTCATGGGTCTTAGAAAAATATATACTGATAAAGTTTATTCGAAAAACATATTGATCTTATGACATTTAGAGAAATCATATAAAGTTACTTCTTATACATTTCATTCATTTAAACATGTACATTGACCCATGACCATATGGAATTATATACGTGTATATTATATGTATACGGGATATGAAAAAAGGTTACGGCGTTATATATGTACTACCACCTGATCAGTTGGTATACGTTGATGATTTTTCCCACAGAGGCCGAGATGATATGATAGGATGCCCTTAGAGGCTTGATGATATTATGTACACCTATACATATGCATGACATGATATTTATATGCACATGCATGACATCATCAATGTTTCAGGATTCACAAAATTATTTAGACTTACAGGTGGAATTCTTTACTCCACATTTTTATGTCTTTTATGTACTGATTTTCATGTCTTACATACTCATTAAATTATTTGTAAATACGCACTAATTTCTCGGGGCCTGCATTTCATGCCCGCAGGTGCAGGTAGAGAGGCTGACGGTCCTCCTTTTTAGGATCCTTGATCAGCGAGAGTTGGTGTGCTCCACTTGATCCGGAGTTGTTATTAGTTTTGGTATGCTATTTTTGGTATATAGATATGGGTACGACGGGGCCCAGTCCCCTCCTTTATACAGTGACACACTCTATTAGAGGTTTGTAGACAGTCATATATAGTTGAATAGTATGTGGCCTTGTCGGCTTCTTATTTTTTATAAATAGTTGTCTATTGTAGCCTTGTCGTCTCACCCTACTATATTCCGCATGTATATGTACATATGTCATTGTACATGTTTTCCTCACGTATTTTAATCACGTTATTGAGCAGTTTATTGACATATATTATTCATGACCTACCCTTAATTGATGTTTATATCATAGACGCATGCTTAGGGGTGTTTGATAGGTAGGACTCGGGCACTCGTCATAGCCCATAGGTTGGGTCGTGATAGAACTGGTATCAGGGAAGTTCTGTCCTAGGGTTGTCTACAGACCGTGTCTAGTAGAGTCTTGTTTATGGTTGTATTGTGCACCACACTTATAGACAGGAGGCTACAAGACATATAGGATGTTATCCTCACTTCTTATCTTAGATCGTGCAATATAAGATTTCATTTTCCTAACAATGTGTTATGTGTTCAGCGATGCCTAAGAAGACTACAACCACCCAGAAGAGCAAGTCTGTGGCTGATGGGAGTACTAGTCGAGTTCCACGAGTTACCAGGGCTCGGGGAGAGTCTCATAATGAGACTCCATCTCAGACTTCACATACCCCTCCCTCTCTAGAAGAGCTCCGCGGGGCACCAGCTCCATCGCGTGCCCCTGTACACCTAGCTCCTCAGCTAGATGCACCAGCTCAGGAGATGAGAGATGCTAGACAGCTATTGACTCGATCAATAGCCGCACAATCACGGTGTTAGGAGGTAGGTATTGGTCATGCAGATAGGGACATCAGTGCGAGGGTTCGTGATTTCATTAATTTAGACCCTCTCGTATTCATTGGAGCATATCCAAACGAGGACCCTCAGGTATTTATCGATAGGAGGTAGAGGACCATGAGGGTAATGAAGGCCTGTGCAACTGAGTCAGTTGAGCTAGCTTCCTGTAGACTTCAAGATGTCGCAGTTTATTGGTACACGTCTTGGGAGTTGTCCAGGGGTGAGGATGCCCCTCCAGTGGTATGGAAGGTATGGCAAGAGTTGACATAGGCCTTTCTTCGTCATTATCTGCCACCAGAGCTTAGACGGGCCAAAGTTGGTAGGTTCCTGACCGTTCGGTAGGGTAACATGAGTGTTCGGGAGTACAGTCTTCAGTTTGATTCGTTGGCTAGGTATGCTCCACCTATTGTATCTAAAATGGAGGATCATGTTCACCGGTTTGTGATGAGATTGGATCCGCACCTACTTAATGACTATATATCGGTCTCACTTCAGCTATTCAAGGATATTTCTTGTACTCAGGCATACGCTCAGGGTGTAGAGCAGAGCAAGCAGAAGCATAGGGCCGATCATGAGCATGATAGGGGCTAGAGTAAGAGAGCGATATCTTCGGGTCCTTTTACTGAGTTTTGAGGTGGTCATAGACAACAATACCCGAGGTATCCAGCTCAGCCATTGACTAGAGCACCCCCTCAATTTTCCGGTAAGATATTTGATCATTCCATGTATTTATGGACCTAGTCATAATTCCAGGGCCTCAAGATCTCTATATTGGAGCGAGTCAAGTCAGATGAGGCTGCCCTTGACCAGATGTGCTCAGTGTGGTAAGCATCATGCCAAGTAGTACTGTATGGGGTTGGGTGTTTGTTATACTTGTGGTTATCCAAGTCACATTACGAGGGATTGTCTAACGAGAGGTGATGCAAGCATAGTTGAACCAGTGGGATCTGTAACTGGTTCATCATCATCAGTACGCCCCCCTGGGCAAGGTTCACAAGCACCAATCAATCGTGGTAGAGGTAAAGGTGGAGCATCTAGCTCGAGCGGTCCTCAGAACCGCATTTATGCATTAGCATGTCGACAAGATTAGGAGTCGTCACCTGATGTTGTTACAGGTACATTATCAGTTTCCTCATATCATATATATGCACTGTTTTATCATATGTTACTCCATTAGTGCCTAGTATGTTTGGAATAAAACCCGAGTTGATTAAACATTTTGAGGTGTCTAGACCTGTTGAGGATCCAGTGATAGCTATGCGAGTATATAGAGATTGTATAGTAGTAGTTTTTAGTAGATCTATAGTAGCAGACCTAATAGATTTAGATATGGTTGAATTTGATGTTATAATGGTTATGGATTGGTTGACTTCTTGTTATGCCAACGTTGATTGTACATCAAAGATGGTCCGATTCCAATTTCCAGGGGAGCCTGTTTGGGAATGGAAAGGTGATAAGGCATCCCCAAGAGGTAGATTTATTTCCTATCTTGAGGAAAGGTAGATTATCAGAAAGGGCTATATTTATCACTTAGTTGGGGAACATGATGTGAAAGTAGAGTCACCCATTCAATCTATCCCTGTGGTTAATAAGTTTCCAAATGTTTTTCCCAATGAGCTTCCGGGTCTTCCACCAGAGCGAGATATTGAGTTTTTTATTGACCTATGACCAGATACTCAACTAATATTTATTCCTTCCAATAGAATGACACCCGCAGAGCTGAAAGGGTTGACGGACTTGCTTGAAAAGGCTTTATCACACCTAGTACATCACCGTGGAAAACACCTGTGTTATTTGTGAGGAAGAAAGATGGTTCCTTGCAAATGTGTATAGATTATAGACAGTTGAATAAGGTGACGATCAAGAATAATGTCATGACCCTAAATCTGAACCGGCCGTGATGGCGCCTATCGTGGAACTAGGCTAGCCGACTACCGCGTGTTCATATTTTTTTGAAAATCCCATTTAAGTTTCAAGCAATTCATAACAATATACGGAAGGTTCTTAATATAATAGGCAAATTTTATATACAGTACTGCCATCCCCAACACCCGGAGCCAACATGTCATGAGCATCTAGTGTAATAAGCCAAAATAAAGTATTATGATACAAAACTCTTAATCAAAGATAATACAACAGGAAGGGAAAGCAGAGATGCTGCGAACGCTGAATAACTACCTCTATATCCCCACGATTCTGCGATATATGTATAAAAGCTAATGCTCGATATCTTCTCCTGAATCTGCACATAGAGGTGCAGGGAGTAATGTGAGTACGCCAACTCAGTAGTAATGGAAATAAATCAAGTCTAAGTAGCAAGGAATCACATAAAAATAAATGTCATCAAGTCACCATATACACAGCCTTACTCTCCAATAGTATACATAGATATACGAAATCGTCATGCCTTAGAAATCGACTTCACAAAAGTTCTTAAAACAATGCACATTTTTTTTAACAACTTTAAAACAAGGATTTGCTATGAAAATATGTAGTAAAATCATAAGTAGCCCCTCGGGCGAAAACATGTTTCATAATCTGCCCCTCGGGCAGGCCTCACAATCCCTCAGCACCTCACAATCACGCAGCACCTAACAGCCACTCATACCTCCCAATCACTTAATCACTCGCACTCGGTGCGCTCACTGGGGTGTGTACAGACTCCGGAGGGGCTCCTTCAGCCCAAGCGCTAATATCACTCAGCACCTCACCATCACTCTTGGCCCTCGGCCACACTCGTTGGAACCACTCGAAAAGCCCCTCGGGCGAAGTAATAGAACGGGGTACTTGACCCGAAAACATCATTTTAATGCTCATGTAGGGTAAATCAGGCTGAGTTTCAAATAAAACAGTATGCACAATGATTCTGGGTAAAATCATCAACACGTAGTGAGGAAAACAGCAGTAAAACGCCCTCAAGGGGTCTAAACAGATCGGCACGAGGCCCAAACACGGCTTACAGCCCAAATATTTCACAAATCTTTAGAACATAATTTAACATAAGATTCTGAGTAAATATGCAACTCATTAGTTGCCGCAAAGAGGACCTAGTCCAATCCAAAAATCAGTACGCGCCACATATTCGTCGTCTGACATGTGCGCCATTCCAAGTTCACTGATAAAATAATGCAGTCCGGGGTTTCATACCCTCAGGACAAGATTTAAGACCATTACTTACCTTTACCGGGCCGCGACACTAGTCCGCTATGCCTTTGCCCCTCGAATTGGCTCCCGATTGCTCCGAATCTAGCCAAAACCAGTTCAACATCATTAATATATACTCAAGGAACACAACCCAATTGAAAATTATCAATTTAACCAAAAATCTCGAAATTCGGGCAAAGCCGAACCCTGGGCAAAAATCTCGAAATTCGGCCAAATTCGTCCTCCCACGATTCTATACATACCAAGAACACTAAAATCGGACCACAATTGCCATTCCAAAACCTCAAAAGCAATCCCAATTCTTTCCTCCTATTTTTCAACCTTCTTCCTACCCAAAACCTTAAATTTTCAACCCTAATATTAACAAAATAGCATAGGAACGGGATTAACAACCAAAGAACTTACCTTTGCTGAAGAACCTTGAAATTCTCTCTCAAAACCACCTTCAATGGACTCCTCCCGCATGCAAATTGATGAAAAACTAATAAATCTCGCGGAGGGGTCCTTTTATACCGTTCTGCACAGTCACTTCCGCACCTACGGATAGTTGGCCGCACCTGCGAAACTCACCTAACTGGGTCATTCTCGCGCCTGCGACCAACTTTCTGCACCTGCGATATCACAAGTGCGACAAAAATTCTCGAACCTGCGGACCTCTCCTATACAGGCAAAACTCGCATCTGCGACCTCCCCTTCCGCTCCTGCGTGATCGCACTTGCGACTCCCCTTCCGCAGTTGCGAAAACACCAGCAAACCAGCACAGAAAATTTCCAAAAACAAAATCACTCCAACTTCCCGTCAACCATCCGAAATCAATCCCGAGCCACTCGGGCCCCAATCAAACATACCAACACACCCCATAGCATTATTCCGACTTAGTAGAGCCCTCGAAACACCAAAAACAACACGAAAACACCAATTTTTTCATCAAATTCAAGCCTAAGAACTTTGAAACTCCTAAAATTCGCCAACTACGCCGAAACCAACCAAAATTGCTCTGATTAACCTGAAATTTTGCAAACATATCCAAAATGACATTACGAAACTGTTCCAACTTTCGGAATTCCATTTCGACCTCGATAGCCTATTTTCCAATGCCGACCAGAAATCTCCAAAACTAGCTTTTGCCAATTCAAGCCTAATTCTACACTGGACATCACAAAAATATTCTGAACACACTCCTAAGTCCCAAATCACCTAACGAAGCTATTCGAGCCGTAAAATCCGCATTCACAGGTCGTTTACCAACAAGTCAACTCTCAGTTGACTTTCTCAACTATTAAGCTACTTTAAAAGGCTAAATGCCTAAGTCTCACCATAACTACTCCGGACCCAAACCGACTGATCCAACACATCAAAAACAAGATAGCGATACATAACAAATGCAGAAATAGGGGAAATGGGGTAAATTTCACGGAACGACCTGGCGGGTCGTTACAAACTTCCCCTCTTAAACAAACGTTCATCCTCGAACGGGTCTAGAAACATACCTGGATCCTCGAATAAGTGAGGATATTTGTCCTGCATCTCTTGCTCAGTCTCCTAGGTGGCATCCTCCACCAGCTGCCCTCTCCACTGAACCTTCACTGAAGCTATATCCTTAGACCTCTGCTTCCTGACCCAACGACCCAAAATAGCCACTGGCTCTACCTCATATGACATATCACCCTCGAGCTGAACCGTGGTGAAGTCCAAAACATGGGAAGGGCCACCAACATACTTCCGGAGCATCAAAACATGGAATACTGGATGAATACTCTATAAACTGGGAGTCATAGCAAGCCTATAAGCCACCTCCCCAATCCTTTCAAGCAACTCAGATGGCCTAATGAACCTAGGACTCAGCTTTCCTCTCTTCCCGAATCTCATAACACCCTTCATGGGTGATACCTTCAGCAACACCTTATCCCCAACCATGAAAGACACATCTCGGACCTTCCGGTCCGCATATCTCTTCTGCCTAGACTGCGTCGTGCGAAGCCGCTCCTGAATCAACTTTGCCTTACTCAAAGCATCTGGAACCCAGTTTGTGCCCAATAGCCTAGCCTCGCCCTCAAACCAATCAACCGGAGATCCACACCTCCTACCATACAAGGCCTCATACGGAGCCATCTGAATACTCAACTGATAGCTGTTATTATATGCAAACTCCAGTAGTGGCAGAAACTGATCCCATGAACCACCAAAGTCAATCACACAAGCACACAACATGCCCTCCAAAATCTGAATGGTACGCTCCGACTTCCCGTCGCTCTTAGGATGAAATGTTGTGCTCAACTCAACCTTAGTACCCAACACTCTCTGCGCGGCTCTCCAAAACTGGGACGTGAACTCAGTGCCTCTGTCAAAAATGATAGAAACTGGAACCCCATGCAAACAGACAATCTCCCTGATATAAATCTGAGCTAACCTATCCGATGAATATGTAGTACCAACAGGAATGAAGTGCGCGGACTTGGTCATCCGATCCATAATAACCCATATAGCATCAAACCTCCTCGAAGTCCATGGGAGTCGAACTACGAAGTCCATGGCAATCTGCTCCCACTTCCACTTCGGAATATCAAACCTCTGAAGCAATCCACCCGGTCTCTGGTGCTAATACTTGACCTGCTGGCAGTTGAGACACCGAGCCACAAACTCCATAACATCTTTCTTCATTCTTCTCCATCAATAATGCTGCCTCAAATCCTGATACATCTCTGCGGCACCCAGATGGATGGAATACCTCGAACTATGAGCCTATGCTAGAATCAAATCTCGAAGTCTATCTACATTGGGCACGCAAATCCGGCCCTACATCCTCATGACCCCATCATCACCAATAACCACATCTCTGGCATCACCGCGACGTACCCTGTCCTGGAGAACAAGCAAATATGGATCCTCATACTGGCATGCTCTAATCTGATCGTAAACAGAAGATCTGGAGGCTACACAAGCCAACACCCGCGGGGGTTCTGATAGATCCAGTCTCACCAAATGACCTGCTAAGGCCTGAACATCAAGAGCTAATGCCCTATCTTCTACTGAAAGGTAAGCTAAACTCCCTAAACTCTCTGCTATGCGACTCAAGTCATCGGCCACTACATTGGCCTTCCCCTGATGATATAAGATAGTGAGGTTATAATCCTTGAGGAGCTCTAACCATCTCATCTGAAGCAAATTCAAGTCCTTCTACCTCAGCAAATAGCGCAAACTGCGATGATCAGTGAAAATCTCACACTGCACTCCATACAGATAATGCCGCCAAATCTTCAAGGCATGAACAATGGCAGTTAACTCAAGATCATGCAATGGATAATTCTTATCATGCACCTTCAATTGTCTGGATGCGTAGGCAATCACCCTACCGTCCTGCATCAATACCGCTCCCAAGCCAACTCTGGAAGCGTCACAATAAACTGTGTAAGAACCCGAACCAGTAGGCAAAACTAGTGCTGGAGCTGTAGTCAATGCTGATTTGAGATTCTGAAAGCTCTCCTCACACTCATCAGACAATCTGAATAGAGCACCCTTCGGGGTCAATCTGGTCAAAGGCGAAGCAATCGAAGAGAATCCCTCCACAAAGTGACGGTAATATCCCGCCAAACCAAGGAAACTCCTAATCTCTGTAGCTGAGGACGGTCTGGGCCAACTCTGCACCGCCTCTATCTTCTTTGGATCAACCTGAATCCTCTCACTGGACACCAGTGCCCCAAGAAAGCTACCGATCCTAGCGAAAATTTACACTTGGATAATTTCGCATAAAGCTTTTCCTCCCTCAATCTCTGTAACATAACTCCAAATGTTGAGCATGCTCTTCCTGGTTACGAGAATAAACCAGGATGTCAAGATAAGGTTGAAACACGCTGTTCATCAATTGCATGAACGCAGATGGGGCATTGATCAACCCAAACGACATAACCAAGAACTCATAATGACCATACCTGGTCCTGAAAGCAGTCTTCGGGATATCAGAATCCCGAATCCTCAATTGATGGTACCCAGATCTCAAATCAAACTTGGAAAATACTCTAGCTCCCTGAAGCTGGTCAAACAAATCATCAATACGGGGCAAGGGATACCGGTTCTTCATCGCAACCCTATTTAACTACCGATAATCACTACACATACGCATGGACCCATCCTTCTTCTTAATGAACAACACTGGTGGACCCCAAGGTGACACACAAGGCTGAATGAAAGCCTTATCTAGGAGCTCCTGAAGTTGCTCCTTCAATTCCTTTAGCTCCGCTGGCGCCATACGATATGGTGGAATAGAAATAGGCTGAGTGTCTGGCACCAGGTCAATAACAAAATCAATATCCCTATCAGGTGGCATGCCTGGAAGGTCTGCAGGAAACACATCCGAAAAATCACGGACCACAGGAACTGAACCAATAGCGGCAGTCTCACCACCAACATCCCTCACAAAGGCCAAATAAGATAAACACCTCTTTTTAACCATGCATCGAGCCTTCAGGTAAGAAATCACCCTGCTAGGCATATTCTCGGAAGAACCTCTCCACTCAACCCTCGGACACCCCGATATAGCTAAGGTCACGGCCTTAGCGTGACAATCAAGAAAAAACATGGCACAGAGATAACCAATCCGTGCCCAATATCACATCAAAATCGACCATGCTGAGTAACAGTAGGTCCACTCGGGTCTCCAAACCCCCAATAGATATCATACATGACCGATACACGTGGTCCACAATAGCAGTATCATCCACCGGAATAGACACACGAACAGAGGTGACTAGAGACTCACGGGGCATATCTAGAAAACTGGCAAAATATGAAGAAACATAGGAATACGTAGAACCAGGGTAAATTAAAGCCAAGGCATCACAACGACAGACTGAAACAATACCTGCAATCACGGCATCTGAGGCCATAGCATCCGACCTGGCTGGAAATGCATACATGCGAGCCTAACCTCCCCTTGCTCGACCACCTCCTCTAGGGCAGCCTCTGGCTGACTGACCACCACCCATGGCGGCTTGGGCGGGTGGTGAAGTGATTGGAGCTGAAGTCAAGGGCTGGCCCCTCTACTGAGAAAATCCACCGGAATGGTGGGGACACTGCCTCCACCCGTGCCCGAACTCTCCGCACTCAAAACAACTACCTGGAGCTTGAGGCGGGGACTGATAGAAACCCCTAACACCTGCACGACCACTGGAAGACTCCTGAATAGATGAACCCTGAACTAGAGGTGCTCGAGCTGCACTATGAGCTGGGGAGGGTTCTATATGAAGTACGGCCTGACTGAGAACCACGGGGACCTTGCCCCGAAGATGCACTACTATAAGCTGGGCGGCCTGACTGAGGAGGCCTGAATGGACGGCCCCTACCCTACTGAAATTGTCCCCTGTAGGGAGCACCACTGGAACTTCCCGAACCACGAGGCCTCTTGACCTCCCTCTCCTCCCCCTCCTGGCAGCAAACAGACTCAATATCTTGAGCTATGTCAACAACCTGCTCGAATGAAGCACCCGATACTCTCTCCCGAGTCATAAAAAACTGAAGCTGATAAGAAAGACTATCTACAAACCTCCTCACCCTCTCCCTAGCAGTACGGATAATCTCATAAGCACGCCTACCAAACTCGGAAAATCTCATCTCGTACTGAGTGACTGATAACTCTCCCTGGCGCAGCTGCTCAAACTGCCTACGCTGCTCCTCTCTGTGGGACTGAGGAATATACTTCTCCAAAAATATCGTGGAGAACTGATTCCAGGTAAGAGGTGTTGAACCAACTGGTCTACGCCTCTCGAAAGACTCCCACCAAGTAAAGACAGCAACCTCAAACTGAAAGGTAACAAGCGAGACCCCACTAGTCTCCAGAATACCCGCGGTGTGCAGTATCCTCTGGCACCTATCTAGAAATCCCTGGGCATCCTCGCCCTCTGTACCGCTGAAAGTCGGAGGCTGAAGTCTGCTGAACCTCTCCAACCTGCGCTGGTCTTCCTCAGGCATAGCAGGGACCACATAATCCTGAACCGGAGCAGCTGGCTGAGCTGGGGCTGCTCCTGGTACCGGAATACTGTGCAGCCTGCTCAGGTGCCCGGGCAGCTGGAGTCTGATTGCCTCCCCCGTCCTGAGCTGTGGTGGCAGAAGAAGACATGGGAACAGCCTAAGCCAAACCGGTGCATACTGACAATATCTGAGATAGGGCCTCTTGAAGACCCCGAATAACCATAGGCACTGCTGGTGCCTGAGCCTGTCCCGCTGGGACACCATCGGCGGGAACCTGATCATGATCGATAGAGGGATCCTGAGGTACTGCCCTGGCTGCTGTGCGAGCTGGCCCCCTACCTCTACCATGGCCTCGACCGCGTCCTCGACCTCTCGCTGGTCTAGCTGGTGACTAGTCACCCTGATCCGTATGGCGTGTCCTCACTATCTGTGAGAGAATGAAACAACGTAAGTTCAGATTCCAAGAATCCATAGATCAGCACGAAAGAGTTCAAGAATGATAGAATGTTTCCTAAACGTTTGGCAGCCTCTCAAAGATAAGTACAAACGTCTCCGTACCGATCCGCAAGAATCTACTAAACCTGCTCATGATCGTCGATTCCTATGTAACCTAGGGCTTTGATACCAAACTATCATGACCCCAAATCCGAACCGGATGTGATGGCGCCTATTGTGGAACTAGGCTAGCCGACTACAACGTGTTCACATTTCCATTTGAAAATCCCATTTATGTTTCAAGAAACTCATAACTATATACGGAAGGTTCTTAATATAATAGGAAGGTTTTATATACAGTACTTTCATCCCCAAAACCCGGAGCCAACATGTCATGAGCATCTAGTGTAATAAGCCAAAATAAAGTATTATGATACAAAACTCCGAATCAAGGCTAATACAACAGAAAGGGAAAGCAGAGATGCTGTGAACGCTGAACAACTACCTCTATATCCCCACAATTCTACTCCGCTGCAATATATGTATAAAATCTAATGCTCGATATCTGCTCCTGTATTTGCACATAGAGGTGCAGGGAGTAATGTGAGTACGCCAACTCAGTAGTAATGGAAATAAATAAAGTCTAAGCAGCAAGAAATCACATAAAAATCAATGTCATCAAGTCACCATATACACAACCTTACTTTCCAATAGTATACATATATATACGAAATCATTATGCCTTAGAAATCAACTTCACAAAAAACCTTAAAACAATGCACTTTTTTTTAACAACTTTAAAACAAAGATTTGGTATGAATATATGTAGTAAAATCATAAGTAGCCCCTCGGGCGAAAACATGTTTCATAATCAGCCCCTCGGGCATGCCTCAAAATCCCTCAGCACCTCACAATCACTCAGCACCTCACATCCACTCATGTCTCCCAATCACTCAATCACTCGCACTCGGTGCGATCACTGGGGGTGTGTACAGACTCCGGAGGGGCTCCTTCAGCCCAAGCGCTAATATCACTCAGCACCTCACCATCACTCTTGGCCCTCGGCGACACTCGTTGGAACCACTTGAAAAGCCCCTCGGGCGAAGTAATAGAACGGGGTACTCGACCCAAAAACATCATTTTAATGCTCATGTAGTGTAAATCAGGTTGAGTTTCAAATAAAACAGTATGCACAATGATTCTGGGTAAAATCATCAACATGTAGTGAGGAAAACAGCAGTAAACCGCCCTCAAAGGGGTCTAAACAGATCGGCACGAGGCCCAAACACGGCTTACAACCCAAATATTTCACAAATATTTAGAACATAATTTAACATTAGATTTTGAGTAAATATGAAACTCATTAGTTGCTGCGGAGAGGACCTAGTCCAATCCAAAAATCAGTACGCGCCACATATTCATCGTCCGACATCTACGCCATTCCAAGTTCAGTGAGAAAACAATCAGGACAAGATTTAAGACCATTACTTCCCTCTACCGGGCCGCGACACTAGTCCGCTATGGCTTTACCCCTCAAATTGGCTTCCGATTTCTCCGAATCTAGCCAAAACCAGTTCAACATCATTAATATATACTCAAGGAACACAACCCAATCGAAAATTATCAATTTAACCAAAAATCTCAAAATTCGGCCAAACGCGAGCCCCCGGCCCACATCACAAAATTCAATCATTTTTACATCATTAGAAACCTCGTCCTCCCACGATTGTATACATAGCAAGAACACTAAAATCGGACCACAATTGCCATTCCAAAACCTCAAAAGAAATCCCAATTCTTTCCTCCTATTTTTCCAACCTTTTTCCTACCCAAATCCTTATATTTTCAACCCTGATCTTAACAAAATAGCATAGGAACGGGATTAACAACCAAAGAACTTACCTTCTCTGAAGAACCTTGAAATTTTCTCTCAAAACCACCTTCAATGGACTCCTCCCGCATGCAAATTGATGAAAAACTAATAAATCTCGTGGAGGGGTCCTTTTATACTGTTCTGCAAAGTCATTTCTGCACCTGCGGAAAATTGGCCTCACCTGCGGACCCGCACCTTCGGTCCCAGGGTGCGCACCTACGAAACACACTTAACTGGCCCATTCTCGCGCCTGCGACCAACTTTCCGCAACTGTAATATCGCAAGTGCGAAAAAAAACCTTGCACCTGCGGACCTCTCCTATACAGGAAAAACTCGCACCTGCGACGTCCCCTTCCGCTCCTACGTGATCGCACCTGCGATCTCCCCTTCCGCTCCTGTGTGATCGCACTTGCGACTCCCCTTCTGCAGGTGTGAAAACACCAGCAAACCAGCACAGCAGATTTCCAAAAAAAATCACTCCAACTTCCCGTCAACCATCCGAAATCAATCCCGACCCCCTCGGTGCCCCAACCAAACATACCAACACACCCCATGGAATTATTCCTACTTAGTCGAGCCCTCGAAAAACCAAAAACAACACGAAAAGACCAAATTTTGCATCAAATTCAATCCTAAGAACTTTGAAACTCCTAAAACTCGCCAACTACGCCGAAACCAACCAAAACTCCTCCAATTAACCTGAAATTTTGACGACATATCCAAAATGACATTACGAAACTGTTCCAACTTTAGGAATTTCATTTCGACCTCGATAGCCTATTTTCCACTGCCGACCAGAAATCTCCAAAACTAGCTTTTGCCAATTCAATCCTAATTCTACACCGGACATCACAAAAATATTCTGAACACACTCTTAAGTCCCAAATCACCTAATGAAGCTATTCGAGCCATAAAATCCGCATTCATAGGTCGTTTACCAACAAGTCAACTCTCAGTTGACTTTCTCAACTATTAGGCTACTTTAAAAGGCTAAATGCCTAACTCTCACCATAACTACTCCGGACCCAAACCGACTGATCCAACACATCAAAAACAAGATAGCGATACATAACAAATGCAAAAATAGGGGAAAGTGGGTAAATCTCATGGAACGACCAGTCGGGTCGTTACAAATAAGTACCCACTCCCAAGGATTGACGATTTATTTGATCAGTTATAAGGTTCCAAGTGTTTCTCAATGATAGAATTTACGTCCGGGTACCATCAGGTAAGGGTTAAGGAGAAAGATATCCCGAAGACAACATTCAGGACTAGATACAAGCACTTTGAGTTTCGTGTTATGTCATTCAATTTGACCAATGTCCCGGCAGTATTCATGGATTTGATGAACCATGTGTTCAGACCCTTTCTAGATATATTTTTGATTGTATTTATTCATGATATATTGGTGTATTATCGTTCAATGATTGAGCATGCATATCATTTGCATACGGTGCTCAAAGTTCTACAAAATGATATGATGTACGCAAAACTCTCTAAATGTGAATTCTGGTTGAATTCCTTAGCTTTCCTTGGACATATTATTTCATGTGAGGGTATCGTGGTTGATAAACAAAATATTGGGGCATTAAAGGCTTGTCCTAGACCCATGACAGCGACAAGTTCGTAGCTTTCTCGGTTTGGTAGGTTATTATAGGAGATTTGTAGAGGGATTTTCTTCTCTTTTAGCACATTGACAAAGTTGACTTAGAAGGGAGCCAAGTTTCACTGGATCAATGCTTGCGAACAGAGTTTCTAGGTATTGAAGGGTAGACTAACTTCAGCATAGGTTCTAACACTCCTATAGGGAACCGATGTTTATGTTATCTATTGTGACGCTTCGGGTGTTGGATTGGGTTTTGTACTGATGCAGAATGTTAAGGTTGTATCTTATGCTTCTAAACAACTAATAAAGTACGAGAAGAATTACCCGATCCAAAATTTTGAGTTAGCCGCGGTGATTCATGCACTAAAGATTTGGAGGCACTATTTGTATGGAATTCATGTTGATATCAGTACAACTAATAAGAGCCTTCAGTATATCTTTAAGCAAATGGAATTGATATTTTATACCATAAGGAGAATGTAGTAACCGACTCCCTGAGCCGTAAATATATGGGTAGCATGTCATATTTATAGCCAGAGAAGAGTGTAATAGCCCATGAGATTCATCAGCTAGCTAGTCTTGGAGTTCGATTACTGGATTAAGGCGATACCAGAGTTACTATTCAGCACACAACAATATCCTCTTTAATAACAAATTGAAGGAATGCCAGTACGAGGATCTGTTTTATCTCATTATTGAGATACATCCCCTCAGAACGACAAGACGCCATTTGAGATTACATAAGATGGGCTCCTCAGATATCAAGGACGATGATGTGTCCCTAATGTTGAAGGACAACACCGCGAGGTTATGGGAGAGACTCACTATTCTTGTTATTCTGTCCATCTAGGAGAAACAAAGATGTATCATGGTATCAGGGAAATATATTGGTGGGACGGAATGAAAAAGGATATAGCGAAGTTTGTGCTCAATGCCCTAACTGTCAGCAAGTTAAGATTGAACATCAAAAACCCGGTGGGTTATTGCTGGCTATAGAGATTGTGACTTGGAAGTGGGAATTAATTAATATGGATTTCGTCATAGGCTTACCTCGTACCCAACATAAGTTCGATTCTATATGGGTTATTGTCGATAGGCTTAAAAAATCAACTCATTTTCTGTCTGTTAGGACTACATATGTCATAGAGGATTATGAAAGGGTTTACATTAAGGAGATAGTACGACCTCATGGTGTCCCTATATCTTTTATCTTGGATAGAGGTGATCAGGTAAGTCTTGGTACAACATTTCATCCCCAGACAGACGGACAGGCTGAGTGTACTATTCAGACACTTAAAGATATGTTACGGGTTTGTGTGATAGACTTCAAGGGTAGCTGGGATGATCATCTGCCGCTTATTGAGTTCACGTATAATAATAGCTATCATTACAGTATTAATATGACTCCATACGAAGCTATTTACAGACGAGAGTGTAGGTCGCCTATAGGATGGTTCGATGTTGGGGAAACTAAGTTAATAGGACTAGAGTTGGTACAACAGGAAATCGAGAATATTAAGCTTATACATGAAAGGCTATTAGCATCTCAAAGCCTTCAGAAGTCTTATGCAGATAATCGACGATGAGACTTAGAGTTTCAGGTTGACGACCGGGTATTCCTAAGGGTATCATCAATGCAAGGCATTATGAGGTTCGGTGAGAAAGGAAAACATAGCCCTCAGTACGTTGGACCATATAAGATCATACGCAGGGTAGGCCAGGTAGCATATGGGTTAGACTTGCCTTCTGACTCGGAGTCTCTACATCCAGTCTTTCATGTGTCTGTGCTTCATAAATTTACTAGAGATCCTTCTGGAGTCATGTCAGTTGACGATGTTCAGGTCATAGAGCATCTATCATATGAGGAAACTCCCATTGCTATACTAGATAAACAAGTTTTGAGATTGAGGACTAAAGACGTAGCTTCGGTGAAAGTACTTTGGCGAAACAAAAATGTGGAAGAAATGACTTGGGAAGCTGAAGAAGACATGAAGTCTAGGTATCCTCACTTGTTTCCTCTTCCAGAGGAGGATCCGACTGAGACATCACAACCTTAAGCTGCGTGTATGGATTCTTGTGTTAGTTATTGTCATTGGTCGTGTGAGGCTATTGTCATTATTGATGATTGTGGCAATATGTGGCATTGAATTATTGAGTTTTTATAGGAAGGCTTGGTAGAAGAACTGTTAAAGAAGGTGACTCTGCCAAAAATTTATATAGATCCCGTGGAGTTAAACATTTGAGGATGAATGTTTCTAAGGGGGGAAGGAATTTACATCACGCATTTCGTACGTTAAAGTTTCACCATAAGTTAATCGACGTAAGCTCGGGAATGAGATTAGTTTTGAGTTTATAAGCATTTATGCTATTTACAACATGTGATAAGTAAGTGGCGTGAATGTTAGAGGGTAAACGAATCAAAGAAATGAGTTTCATCGAAGTTTGGCATCTTGAGATAAAATACGGTCCAAGCTATAATGCCTCGTATTTATGGACTAGTGCCATGCAAGGTATCACATGAACATGATAGTAAGGTATATTAAGTATGTTAAAAGTAATTAGTATTTCAAGTAATTTGAGATAATTCTTAATTATGTGGATAATTTATTAATTATTGATTTAAGTGGGTAGTTAACAAATTAATTAGAAATTTGTGGATAAATATTGAAATGATATTTTTTGATAATTATTAGGGGGAAACATCCATGTGGGGTTATAGAAATTTTTCAGCAAGTTGCCATCTATTCATGTGCTTAAGGAGGTGGTGGCATTATTTAAAGATATGTGCACCTTTGTCTCATTTTGTTTAGGATGCTATTAATAAGACAAAGATTGTACGACATCTAGTGGTTTCCCTTTCTTATAGTAATCAACGTCCCATCCATAATTAGTGACATTATTCATATGTTTTAAAGTGAATTGGGTATTACTTCATTGTGATGTAAATTAACGTGAAGCTACCAAGAATGCAACCCAAGTTTGATCGAACATCTATGACCTTCAACGAGTTCGTATGAGCATCCGAGGTTATTTGTTTATCAAAAGGATTTACTAGTCGTAGTCATCAAAAGATGGAACTGAGGTATGTTAAGGCTATCCCTTCTTTCTTTTTAGCATGATCCATATGATACGAATGAAACAAGCAATTGCGCAACTTTCATAAATGATCTTATTCATAGAATTGCTAGGGTTTCCTACGTTCATGAGTCCCAATGTGTCTTATTATTATATCTTCTGTTCATGGGTATCAGAAAAATATGTAGTTATAAAGTTTATTCGAAAGGCATATTGATCTTATGACATTCCGAGAAACCTTATAAAGTTACTTCTTATGCATTTAGTTCATTTAAACATGAACATTGACCCATGACCAGATGGCATTATATACGCGTATATTATATGTATATGGGATATGGAAAAAGGTTTCGGTGTTATATACGTACCACCACCTGATTAGGTTGTATATGTTGATAATTTTGCCCATAGAGGTTGAGATGATATGATGGGATGCCCTCACAGGCTTGATGATGTTATATACACCTATACCTATGCATGAAATGACATTTATACGCACATGCATCACATTATAAATGTTTTAGGATTCACAAAGTTATTTAGACTTACAGGTGGAATTCTTTACTCCACGTTTATGTCTTTTATGCACTGATCTTCATGCATTACATACTCAGTACATTATTCGTACTGATGCCCCTATTTCTCGAGGCTTGCGTTTCATGCCCGCGGGTGCGTGTAGACAAGCAGACGGTCCCAATTTTTAGGATCCTTGATCACCGTGAGTTGGTGTGCTCCAACTTATCCGAAGCTGTTACTAGTTTTGGTATGCTATTTTTGGTATATAGATATGGGTATGACAGGGCCCAGTCCCGTCCTTTATCTAGTTGTACACCATATTAGAGGTATGTAGACAATCATGTATAGTTGAATAGTATGTGGCCTTGTTGGCTTCTTGTTTTGGATATATAGTTGTTTATAGCAGCTTGTCGGCTCGCCCTACCATATTCTGCCTGTATATGTATATATGTCTTTTGGACATTTTTCCTCACGTAATTTAGGATATTATTGACAGATATTATTCATGACATGCCCTTGATTCGTGTTTATATCTTAGACGCATGCTTAGGGGTGTTCAACAGGTATGACTAGGGCACTGTAGAGCATCAAATGGAGTGAGCGTATAGAGATTCAAAGGGAGTGACCACATAGAGATTCAAAGGGAGTGACTTTGAGGGAGTTATGGAAATTGGCGTTGACCACCACTCTGCTAGTGGTAGACACCTAGTCCTGTGCTTGGGGTTCTCAAACATCATCGCTCGTAGGTAGGTTTCTAGGGATTGATTTAGTCTCTCATTATTCCCATCGGACTATGGGTGATAGGGTGTACTCATGTTGATAATCTTAAGGGTGTCTAACGGGGGGCCGGGCCGGGCCGGTTACGTTTTTTTTCTAACCGGACGG
Organism: Nicotiana knightiana; assembly: GCA_005239525.1. Lineage (NCBI taxonomy): Eukaryota > Viridiplantae > Streptophyta > Magnoliopsida > Solanales > Solanaceae > Nicotiana > Nicotiana knightiana. The sequence goes on along the minus strand of ML376175.1, from coordinate 19,335 downwards.
GTTGCGGTTACGGGTTCTTACCGGTTAATTGTTAACGGGTTTAACGGGTTGGGGTTTATCCGGGTAAAAATGAACCCGTGCGGGTAGGGGTACTACCGGGCCGGGCCGGGCCGGGTTTCAATTTTTTTAATTTTTTTTTTCAAGTTTTTGTACATGTATTGTAATTTATATAAAATATAAAGTAAAATATATAAAGATAACAATGATTATGGAAAAAATTGCACTTATAAATTGCAAGTGCACTTACATTTGAATATATCATTAAATAATTAGGTACCGTCTAATAATATTAAAATAACAAACTAAAACTTGCAAATTAAACTATTAAAGTTTACATTTAAATATTTAATACTTCAAATTAGAGTTCAAACTTGCACTTATACGTCTAATAATATTAAAATAACAAACTAAAACATTAAACATAAATGCATAATACGTCTAATAATATTAAAATAACACAAATTGTCTGAAATCAATTAATCAAACGAATTGTTGGTGGTCTGGTGGATGCTCAAGACAACTATTTATATGCCTCCTTAAAAAGCGTGTGCCCGTGCACTTTGGACGAAGATTTAAGATTATACCACAATTCTTGCACTTTACTTTGTAAACTTCTTCATTTTCTTCAACCACATCAAAGTGTTCCCAAACATATGAGCGCACTCTAGAATCACGGGGCATGATTTAACTTGAATGAGAGAAATTGAGATTGAGAAATGAGAGATAAGTGAAGAAATGAAGAAGNCCGGGCCGGTTAACCGGTAAAGTGTACTGTTCACTTTGACCGGGTTTGACCGGTCCGGTTACCCGTTTCAAAATAATTAAACGGACCAACCCCCTCTAACCCCCCTACCCAGCCCACCCGGCCCCCTATGAACCGGGCCGGGCCGGTTCCGGTTTTAACCGGTCTGGGCCGGGCCGGGTACGGGTCAACCCGGCCCGTTAGACACCCTTAGTTGATATTAGTCCTCGTTGTCTTGAATAAATGCTGCCAGAAATGACTGGTAAAAATAAAGTCTCTGTTTGAAACAATAGACATGTGATGTCCATGTAGTCTATACACCTCCTTCGTGAATAAATATGCAACCTCCTGTGCTGAAAAAGGTATTTTAAAGCTAAGAAGTTTCCATACTTGACCGCCTATCTACAACCACTAGCACAACATTTTTGCTTGTGGAAGAAGGTAGTCCTTCCACAAAATCCATAGATATGTCTTGCCACACTTGGTCCGGAATGGGAAGGGGTTATGATAACCCTAGTGTGTGCACATTTTCAGACTTAATTCTCTAAAAAAGATCACTTTCACTAACCTATTTGAAAATATCTGACTTCATGTTAGGCCAACAGAAAACGAGGTGCAACACTCTTCTCTAGGTACCATGCTGTCCAGAATGACCCCTAGGGGTGATTGGTGTATTGCCTCTAGGATTTTACTCCTGAGATTATCCCCTCTGCCTACATAAATTGTGTGTTTACCTGATAACACCCTGCTGTAAGGAATAGTCTGGATTGTTGCCTGGTGTGGCGGCTAATTCACCCAACCGTGTTAAATAAATAGGGTCATCCTCATAGCTGTGACTGACTTCCTGTAACCAAGTGGGTTGAACAGTAGATATTGCATGTAGAGTGGACTCATGTCCTGTCTCATTGACAAGGCATAATCTATCCTATTTTCAGTACCCTTCTTATATTGCACCTCATAGTCTAGTACTAGGAGTTTAGTTAGGTCTTTTTGTTGTAGTGTTGTGGTAATTTTTTGCTCCGACTTTGATGACCTGTCCTTACAATAAATTGTCCCCTTATAGATAGTGTCTCAATTTTTCTACTGCAGTTAATACTTCTATATACTCCTTCTCATAGGTTGATAACTCCTTATTATTTAATGAAAAATCCTTGCTTAAGTAAGTTATTGGTATCCCTTCTTGCAATAAGACATCTCCCATTCCCGTAGAACATGCATCGGTTTCCACAATGAAAGAATTGGTGAAGTCAGTTAAGGCTAAAACATATGCTGAAGACATTGTTGTTTTTAGATGACTAAGGGTTGTTTCAGCTTCCTCAGACCACTAGAAGCAATTTTTCTTCAGCAAATTGGTCAGAGGTCTACGGATAATTGCATAAGACCTTACAAACCTCCTATAATAGCGAGAGAGACCCAAGAGAACCCTTCTGTATTTTTTTTTGGGTCGTAATGGTAAAGGGATGAGCCCATAACAGTTGATTCTTCTTAAATAACTGCTTTACTCCTACAACTGATATGCTTTGCAAACTACTTTCTTCAGAAAAACCCCTGAGTTCAACTCTCTTCCCTTTCACACTAACCTACAGTCTATACCTAATAAAGTCAAACAAGATGGAATTATGCTTCCTCAACCAATCCATTCCTTATACTATATCACATCCCATAATGTCTAACAATCTCAGCTTATATTCGAAGTCAATGAATTGCATTTTCCATTTAAACTAGAGACAAGACTGATAACTCATCAAATTACTCCCATTAGAAGTTGTGAGTCTCATTGGGGCATCCATCTGAATCATACATCCTAATTGTTTTGCAGTTTCACTTGCTACAAAACTGTGGGTACTCCCGATATCTGCTAGGATCACCATAACCAGCTTGTCATACATCCCTTTGAATTTGATAGTGGTAGATGCAACTGTCCTAGATAAAGCATTGAGGTTTATGGCCTCATCAATTACTGCCTCCTGTTGGTCCTAACACTCCTCCACACCATGTTCTACAGCTTCTGGTTCTATTTCCCCTTCTTCAGTAGTGCCAAATAATGCATATAACTATTTGTTCTTGCATTGATGACCAGGGAAGTACTATTCTCCACACTAATAACATTCACCTATTCCTTTCTAGCTTCAAATAACTTATTTCCCATATTTTTAGAAGTAGAACCTCTATCCTTCTAAGAAAACCAGAGGTTTTAAATCCCGTCTGACTGTTATTGTTGTTATATTGTCCCATGTATTGGACAACATTTCGTTTTCCTTTCTTAGCTACTGCTTCTAAAAAGTTTTCTCTGTTTCTAGCTTTCTCCACAACTTGACACAAAGAGAAAGGATCAAGCTATTTAACTATGTGCCTGATTTCATCCTTGAGTCCTTCAACAAAGTATCCGAGAAAGAAATCCTCAGGAATAGTAGGATGTTTAATCAAAACTCAAACCTTCAAGTCTTCGAAAGTTGCCACGTATTCATTTACTGATCCTTGTTTCTCAATTCTTTTGAATTACCTTAAAATGTTGAGGTTACTATTATCAGCTTCCTCAAATCTAATGCTTATTTCTTCTACAAATTCAGGCTACATCACAGTACCCCTGCTCAGATGGTAGGAGAAATACCATGATTCTTCTCTCCCATTGAGATGGAGAACAACAACCTCCAATTTCTCATGGGGATCAGTTATGTGATTATAGAGAAAGTACCTATCGCATTTTTGAAGCAAAGATCTGGAGTCGCCTCCTCAAAATAAGGAATTTCGAACCTCTAACCATGAGTGTTCTCTGCCTCCGACCAATGGAGTACTCATTCTACTCCCCAACTCTGGGTCGGCTGCTGGATGTATCGAGACGATTGACTTCTACTGGAGCACCACCCAAAATTCCATCCTTGGCCCCGAAAATCCTTTCCATCATCACATCCAATGTCTTCCAAAGTTAATCTATCTTTAAATCATTTGCTTCAAATTTTTTGCTCGTTTCCGCCATGTAAATTTATAATTGATTAACTAGTTTCTTCATCTAATTTTAAGTAGATTTAGAACGAGTTTCTGGAATATTAATTGCGCCAATGATAAGCTCTGATACCAATTTGTTATGTACTAAAATGAAAATTAGAATTAATGGAAGATGAACAAGAGTTTTATTGATCAATCACTTTAAATCGATTACAATATGGCCCAATTAGCTAAGCTCGCAATTGACCTGAAAGAAGAGAATATGAGAGAAGGAGAGATGTTAGAGAGAAGGAAGATATTGAGAGAGGAGAGAGTTGAGAGAGAAGGTGGTTATGAAATTTACTGACCGGTAAAAACTAACTATTTCAGCTCTCATTCTATTATTTATCTAACTGCTATCACTAAGTTGGGCTTAATGGGTAATTGGTGTAGTGGGCTTCTGTTCTTATTCTGATAGGTTTAATTAGGTGTAGACCAGTAAGACTTGACCCATTATTTATAAGAATTTTAACCCTACTTTCCTTATTTTTATCGACATTTTTCCTTCCTTGTCTGAACATAACATCTGATATGTTTTTTTCTTAAAGGGATCGAAAAAGAATAATTGGGTCTCGGCCTGAATATGATCAAGAACTGTTCTTGTGAAACATGAACAATAGTCCAGGCTCAAAAAATCACCTATCAATGGATGAGTTTGACTCGCAAGATGTTCCTTTGAACAATTGATCGAATGCTGTATCTTATTCTAAACCCAAACCACTTTCGCCGCCGCATGTGAAGGAAGTCTACCATTTTTACGGCCAGCAAAGTCGAAAGTTTGAAATTGTACCTTATGTTGGGGGTAAGTTCAAAATGGTCCTTAAATATACTCTAAGCAGTTTTCTAAGTAGTTTTGGTCCTTTGAGCTTGTAAAAAAAATGAGAACATTTGGTCTAGTCAAATATTTAATAAATTATGATGGGTGGATTTTAGGAGAGTTGCAGAAAAAAAGGTTTAACTAGAAATACCAGAAAACTATTTAAACCTTAAAAATTTCAGCACCAAAAGTTATGACAAATACCAAAAATAGGTTTAAGAAATAGCAAAAATTGCACTTAAAAGTTGCACTAGCTTCCATAAATAGATCAAAAATAACAAAAACTATGAAAATGCACCTTTGAAATATGAGCTCATGTTAAATCTTTCTTTTATTTGCATAATTCCTATTAAATAAAACAATTAAAGTTTGTTAAATATTTGAGAGAAACTTAAAGTATTCATTTTTAATAAACTTAAAAAACCAAAACTGTTCAAGCACCAATACCTATTCCAAACATAAGGACCATCTTTCTGCAATCTTGTGCGAGTAAAGGGTGTAGTGGAAGGAGAGCACTTTGTTTATCAATTTGTGCATACTTTTAATAAATTCTAGTATCTCCAAATCATTTAACTATGTCCCTTAATCCCTAGACGGATAACTTTCATGTATGATATTTAACCTTATTTAAAATATTACTAACAAAATCACAAATGAAAAAATAAGTACCAACAAATAAACATTTATGATTTTGTATCTTATACATCTTTGATTTATTGATTTTTATCTAGTTTTCTAGTATTGATACTAGTTTTATTTTTGTAATGACCCGATCGGTTATTTTGAGTATTTATAAGGCCCCATAAAAATTCTACCTAGAAAACCCGGTAGTGTTTGGAATTTTTGGATCGAGCAGTACGTGTTTGGAGTAAAGGAAAATGTTTTAAAATGTGTGTGTTTCTGCAGCCCATTATGCGATCGCATAATCTCTCTTCGGACCGCATAATGGCCGCAGAGTGAATAAGAAGACTGGCCAATTTTGAGGCCAGTTATGCGGTCGAAATTTTCCTCCAAAATAAGGACCAATAGATCTCTCTGGTCTACGAGGCCTCCTCACCTCCCTATCATCTTTCTCCTGACCTCGCCTGTCCCCCCCTCTCCTAATCCCACATGCCCTCTAATCGGTAAGCGATCCCAACCACCTGCTGAAATGAAATATTCAACTCTAACTCCCGAGCCATGCTGAACCAAATATCATGCCCGGGCCCCTTAATGAATCTATGGACACGCTCTCTAACTGTGGTAACCAAGGCAGGTGCATGCTTGGAAAAATTACTGAATCTAACAGCATACTCTGATACTGACATAGTACCCTAGCACAGCTTCTCAAACTCGCGCGCCATGCATCCCGAAAGGACTGAGGGACAAACTATCTCAGGAACATCTCAGAAAACTGAACCCAGGAAAGTAAAACTGCCTCAGCTGGGCTAGCCAACTCATATGCCTGCCGCAACTGATAAGCCATTCCCGTGAGCTGGAATGTAACAAAAGCAATCCCCGCTCGTCTCTACAATACCCATTGTACGAAGAATGTGGTGAAACTCCTCCAGGAAACACTGGGTATCATATCTCGCTAATACATTGAAGGTGGGATGGTGGTACTTATTGTACCTCTCAAGCCGAAGTTGTTTTTCCTCGGATGTTGTTTCCCCAACCTCAAGCGAAAATGGGACCTTAGGTTGTGTCACTCTGACACTTGGAATCTGACCAACATGAACTTGCTTCTTTTGAGTGTGGGCAGCGGGAGTCTGAGTTGCTCCCTCGATCTGCGAAGTAGCTAGTGCAACCAGAATCAACCCCGCCTGTGCCAATGTACCAAACATGCTCAGGAACTGTGCTAAGGTCTCCTGAAGTCTGAGGGTAACTGTAGGCGCCTCTGGTACTTGCCCCCCAACTGGAACTACTAGCGGCTCCTCAACTGCTGCTCTAAAAGGTGCCCTACCTGCGACACATGCTCCTTGTAGCCCTCTTCCCCTGCCCCTAGCGACATCTGCTCCAGGGGCAACGTCATCAGTTACTCCAACTCATGTCCTCACCATATGTAAGAGAATGGAATGATGAAAATTCAACTTTGATATCAATGAACTTGCACGATTGGAATGAAGGAAACAAAACTGCCCTAATAGTTTCGGAGCCTCTCGAAGATAAGTACATACGTCTCCGTACCGATCCACAAGACTCTACTAAACTCGCTTATGGAATGTAGCACCAATGAAACTAGAGCTCTGATACCAACTTGTCATGACCCAATTTCCCATCCGTTGGGTATCGTGATGACACCTAGTCTTAGAGACTAGGTAAGCCTAATATTTACTGAATAACAACAATAATAAAATAACATCTAACAACTTTTGAAATGGAATTGTCTATAAAATTTACAATTCCCAAAACCAGTAGTACAAGTCATAAGCTCTACAGAGTTTTACTACATTTTCTAAATATAATTGTTTGAAATAAAGTAAACAGTGTGAATACATATCAAAAGGTGAATCTGAAGCCTGCTAATGCAGCAACAAGTTTACCTTGAGTCTCTGCAGAAACAATTAGCACAACTAGCTAAAGATGAACTGACTTTGTATATACATGGGTCTACACAAAAATGTGCAGAAGGGTAGTATGAGAGTACACCACAATGGTACCCAACAAGTATCAAGACTAACCTCAGTGAAGTAGTGACGAGGAACAATCAAGACACCAACTGAGCTAAATAACATAGACAAGTATAAGTATAGGAACAACATATTATGATATTTGTATAGAGACTACGAGAAATGGCAAATAACTTAGTAATTGTAGTAAGAAAGAAAAACAACAACTATCAGCAGAAATACTGTAATAATAACATAGGAGAATGAACAAAAAATACAGCCTAAATACGATAATCACAGATAAAAAAGGACAAGTGACAACCTAACAAAAACGACCGCTTTAACATCAGGTTCTAGTAAATAAACTCCCCGAGGTACCGAACCTCGGACTATTCACAATTCATGGGTCCCAATACCCGAACCCTAACACTTGGCATCCTGTGCCCTCATTACACTTCTTAACCGCACTGACGACTCACGTGCCAAATAGAGCCATTCTCACATAGAGACAAGTAAACACGGGTGTGCATCTATACTCAACAATATCAAGAAATTCTCTTAACCGATAAGGGTGCTTAACTACGTGTATTCTTGTGCAAGTGTCCTAACATAGTTCATACCAGCTAGTAAGCATAAGAAAATAAATGGACAACACGTAGAATGTTTTCTCACAAATTTTACAAGAAAAAGATCACACAATTAAGTGTACCACTACACAAATATCAACAACAAAAATGGCCCTAGGCCATCACAAGTCATCAAAAATTAGTCCCTTATATAGCCCACCTTGTCTCGCCACACATGCATAATAATGTTCCCACCTTGTCTCGCCACATGCGCAACCCACATATATATATATATATATATATATATATACTGCCTTGTCACGCCTCATGTGCAAATATCAATAGTAACAATAGCACGACAGAAATCTAGTGCAACCCCATAATGACAACCGCATAGCCTAAACCTCATGCATCACAATAACAAGAACTGCATAGCAGAAACCTCATGCATCACCACAACAAGTACAAAAACAACAATGACAATAATACAAAGTACGACAAGTAAATCAACTCAATAACCTTCAATCACGAGAATCTCTAGATATAGTTCACAAAGAATAAACATAATAAATAATATTAGAGTAATATGAATAACTCAACAGGGAAGGAAACAATATGTAACAACGGTCCCACAATGTACGGTTCAACAATAGGGAAACTAACACGAGTCAATAATTCCAATTAAGGGAAAGTCAACTAAGTCATAGGATATCTAAGCTTCTTTTAAGTATGAAAAATTATGAAAAAGACACAACAAATTCAATTAAAGGTAGGCAGCAGGAAGATTACCATAACCTCAATTAAGGATGAACAATTACAAAAGGGATATTATAACTTCAAATAAAGATAAGCAGTTAGGGAAAAGATAACATGTCAGTAGAATAGATAACAGTTTCAACTAAGGCACATATGAATCAAGTAAATAACAAGAGTGGATCATGAAGCAATTGGTTCCAATTAAGCAGGTAGATGTGAAACTAGTAATTAAGGAACGTAATCATAACAAGAATAACTGCATATTCAATGAATACTATGACCTAGTAACCCTAAAGGGCCAGCTTGCAGAAATAAGTCTGAGCACGTACTCGTCACCTCGTGTACACGGACTACAATAAGCATAGAAGCCTCAAATATTTCGCCCCTCAAATCATGATTTTTTATTTTGAAAATATTCTTCAAAAACTACCATTTTCCTCAACTAAAAATATAAATTAAATGATAAAAATGAAGATAAAACTATGGAATATAATAAATTCAAGGTGAAGAACACTTACCCACTTGATTTTCTTGAAAAATCCACAAAGAATCCCTCAAAATCAACCTCTACAAGTCAAGATATGATAAAAATGGTCTAACCCTCTATTTGAAAATCATATATTCGGCTCAGGTCTTTATGCATCGCGAATGAGGAGAAGGGATCGCGTTCGCGAAGAAGAAAAATGAGGCTTCCAAGAAAACCCTTGGCAAACTCAAACGAAGGGACCGAACGCGAAGAAAAAGGGACAAGAACCTACACGAACACATAGGGGAACACGCGGGAGGAGGACGTGAATACCAGTGCCTGGTTTCTACTACCCGAACACGAAGGGAGGAGGACGTGAACGCGAAGAAGGAAAAATGCAAAACTTCGCGAACGCGAGGCCATGAATGTGAATGCGAAGAAGAAATATGAGGGGGGTCAGCATAACACTAGGTGAATGCGAAAGGCACTTCGCGATCGCGAAGAAGAACATCAGATGACAGGAAACAACATTTCAAAATAGGAGGAAATGAACCGTAGCCCATCCGGAACACACCTGAGGCCCCGTCTAAACACACAAACAAGTTTTATAGCCTAACATGGACTCGCTCGGGGTCTCAAATCACATCAAACAACACTGAAACAACAGATTGCGCCAAGAATCGAACTTATGAACTTCCAAATCTTCCAACTTCTCAAACTCGTGCCGAAACCTATCAAATCAACCCGGAATGACGTCAAAATTTACAAGCAAGTCCTAGATGACATAACGGAGTTTCTACAACTCCTGAAATTGCATTCCGACCCAGATATCACAAAAGTCAACTACCGGTCAAACCTCTCTACTTTCCAAACTTCAACTTTTCCAACTTTCGCCGAAATGCTTCAAATCAGCCTACGGACCTCCAAATCCAAATCCGGATGCTCGCCTAAGTCAAAAATTACCAGACAAAGATGTTGAAATCATCCAAAAACCATTCTGGAGCCGTTTACACAATAGTTGAATTCCGGTCAACTCATACCGCTTAAGCTTCCAAACTTGAATCCTTCTTCCGATTTGACTCTGAATCATTCGGTAACTGAATTCAACAACACACGTAAGTCGATACACATAATATGAAGTTTCTCAAGACCTTACGTCGCCAAGCGGAACTTAAATTCTCAAAACGACCGGCCAAGTCATTACATTGGGTGTATTGAAATGGATTGAGAATACCTAAATGAGGATATATACCAAATTTGAGTAAGATTAGAAGTGATTTAGACTGGTTTCAAGTATAAAATCAGACCTAAAAAATTCAACTGCGACATGTGTATAACACGTTGTATATCGTGTACATCAATGTATATCTAGACAGGTTTTTACGGACGTTTGTGTATACTAGTTTGTATATCGTGTATACAACACAAATAGTTTATGGAAGTCTGTGTATATCATATTGCATATCGTATATATAACACAAATTTTCATAGATATACACAGATACACATGATATACATGAGATATCACTGATGTACATAGATCTATACACAAGATACAATAGGGGATACACATGTGAAGTCGTCTTCAACTTGGGTTTTTAATCTGAAATGTGTTATATAAAGATGGAAAATAAAATTTTAATACATTTTGTCGATATACACATTATTAATATGTTATACACGATGATATAAAAAAATGTAATTATTAATGTGATATATATATATATAAAATTAGAAAAATAATTAAAAAATATTTAGAAGTTCTTTTCGGATACTATTGAAGGCAATGAAACATAATTTCTAGGATGATGGTTGCTATCAGAGAAGAGAGAGAGGATTTTAAGTATTTTTTTCTATTTTTAAGGAAAATAATTTTGATGAAGCTTGTGTTTAGGATGGTGGTTGAACCATTAGAAAAAAGAGAATAATTTTAGGTTACCATATGCCAAATCCTAAAATGTTAATATTTATATGCCAATTGTTGGACTTGGTTGTCATACGATGCCAAATACCTTTGTTTTAGTCTTTAGTTCTACCATTTAGTTGCAAAACATGATCCATTATATAATTTAGTAAAATTATGTCCAAAATTCAAAACCATTTATTGTCTGAGTCTTTTTCATTCGAATCATAAAATGTATCTCAGTTTGATTTTTACTAACTCAATTGTGTATTTATTTCTTTTAAATCATAATTACTAGCCGTAATTATTTTTTTGCACCAAAAAATTAAACAGTCATATTTTGCGTTGTCAAAATTTTGAAAAATAAAAAAAAACCGTAATTGTGAGCGAATTGATCATATCTTGAGCTATTAATGTAGATACACAAGGTGACTCACTCATTTTATCACTTAAATGATTAAGTGAACCCACTCGCAGCTTGGAAGAGGTAGGTGAGTTACATCTTAAGCATAAAAATTGACACCCTTAATCGAATCCTTTAACTTTGTTTACTCTTTGCAAGTCTTTTTTCAAAGAAGAAGCCATAATTGCTGCAAACGGAAAATTTCAAAATCGGGATCCTTAAATATGTTAATAGCTTTAAAGAAAGAATTAACTCAAATAGTCGCTCATCCTACTATTTAAATTAAAAATAACCGGTGAATGTATAGTATATACATAATTTATGTATTACATGTGTATAATTGTATATAATCAACGTATAATTTAGGTATATGACACGAAATAGTAAACTATTAATATGACCGGTTATTTGTGCAAAAATTCCTTATTTTTATCTTTGAGTTTTTGGTGTGTGTGTTATGCTTATGTAGTTAGGACCTCTCATGAAAAATTGGATTCTCGACCAGTGAGATTGTCACGATTCAAAATTTCGCCAAGTCGTGATGGCACCTAAATGAACCTGTTAGGTAAGCCAACCAACGTATATACAATCTAAACTGAATCATTAAATAAATATTAACATAAGAATATGAAAATCATTATAACTATCTCAAAGACTGATAGTACAAGTCATGGGCGACTAAGAATAAGAATACAACATTTATATAAAGAAGGATCACATACTATGTTTGGAATATACATAAATAAAAACAAGCCATAAACTACCATGAACAAAGCAGTACCTTGTATCTGAAACACTGGTACATCTTCAATGCTAGCCTCCGTCATCCTCAACAGCTCAGCTCCAAAATCTGCACGCAGGGTGCAAAAGTGTAGGATGAGTACAACCGATCTCATGTGCTTAGTAAGTAACTTGATTAACCTCAATGAAATAGTGACGAGATTTTAAATAAAAAAATACTCATTTTACATAACATGTAGCTCAAAGCATATATAATAAAAGATAAATATCCAAAGAGTGACCAAATAACATTGGATGTCAACAATAAAATAAACGATTAAGGAATAAGGTAATAAGTATATCTTTCAAATAACCAGATCAAAGCATATACAAATGCTACAAATCCGCACATCAGCATGATTTGCATAAGATAACATTAATTCAATTACTTATACATCATCACCGGGGACTATGCATGATAAAGGTCCATTTTCTCATAAATTTTCAAATAAAATTTATATGAATGCTTCTACGTGAGTTCAACATGCCGTTGTATAATAATACTCTCTTTTTCGTCAATCTGGCACTCCCTAGGTGTCTAACAACATCACTAGCAAGTCCCATGTATATGTATAATGCATCACGAATAAAACATGTAAAATGCATGAATATGGACAAAGAATTCACTTGAATGTCAGAGATTCACCTTTATTCTCAAAACTCATCACATTGGATTCCATATCACAAACAACCAAAAACCAGCCGATTTCTCACAATCTGTGTGTACGCCATCAAGAGAGAAACATGAGAGGGCAACTATAGGGGGATGGATCCATATCCACACGTAACACGACGGAAACCTCGTGCACCATACATGATCCTGCACCCATGTTGTGCCCATGATAACATCCTCCAACAACAATAGCTGTAATTTCACGAACTCGATGCCTGTAATATACCGCATAACACATATAAGCCTTGTTCCAGCCCTTGGAAATACTGCAGCGACGAAAGAAAGGTGTAGAACTCCTAACCACCTGCCAAATAAACAACTCATGGAGTCTCCCCGCTTGACAAGAATGGCTGCCTCATGCTAAATTGATTAGTGATATTTTCCCTCTAACATACATTATATGAATCCAATTGCACAGATTTCAGATCCCCCAACCTCGTCTCACCCGGTACCAGCTGCTAGGGCAGGAAGCCACCTCAAATACCGTCTAACATTTCATACGATGCCATCAAAGCTCCAACAAGCCATAACTCGAATATGACCCAAAAGGAAAAATGAATCTCAAATCCAGGGCTATCCAGCCAGCGTAACGAGTAGAACAAAAAAAAATGCCATGAACCTAACTCAGAGATAAGAAACAAAACACATAAACAACTATAAGGAATCGTACTCAGCATCTCATTGTTGTTGCATGCAACCCAATCTACACATCCTACACGTGGCAGCTGTCACGCCCCAAAATCCCACCATCGGGCCATGATGGTGTCTAACGTTGAACCCGCTAGACAAGCCAACGTACATAGATAAACTAGCATATTAACACCACTTTAATAGGATAAACTAAACAGTTCACAATTTAACAACGGAAATAAATATGGTCTCAAACTAAATAAGGACATAAAAATACAACAAAGCGTAAAGTTTCCCAAAAACCTGGAGTCACAAACTCACGAACTGTGTATAAGAGTGCTAAATACGAGTCTGGAAGGAAATACACGTCTGCCTCTGAAGCTAGAGGAAAAGTAAGACAGAATCAAAGACAAAAGGGATGGAAGAGACGCCAAGGCCCACGAACGCTAGTGGGTATACCTTGAAACATCTATGATAAGCTGGAAGACACTCCCACTAATGATGTCCTCCGGGTCCGGCTACGTAATCTGGACAACATATAACTAGGTAAGACTAGCCATGCGGAATATCAACATAACTTGAAGAATAATAAAGTAAAAACCGATCAATCTAAAAGAAAGACTGTATATAAATTCCACTTGGCATATACAACCCAAAATAATACGGAAGTTTACAATTTCACCCCAAAACCCGTAAACTCACGGGAACCACATGCTAACAGAAATATAATACACTGCTCTAACTCCAGAATATCTACACAACTGTAAGGAAGGAAAGACTTTTCACAAAAGCTGGAATAGGATAAAGACTCCTGTGGTCTGCGGACATGGCATATGTACCTCGAAATCTCTGCTGGATCTCTCAACCTCGGGGATAGGGCGACTGAGTGGAGGTACCTGGATCTGCACATGATAGGGCAACTTCCTCGATTTGAGATTTAAAATAAACCGGTGACTTGGGACACAATAAATTATTCCAAGTGGCGGATCTGAAATAAATAAATAATCCCACTTCGATTATGTCACTTAAATTGGAAAAAATCCCTTATCCCACCCTTACCGGGTGAAAAAGAAGGTGTGACAGTGATCATTGTGAGCTTTAGACTCTATCCTCTTTTACGGTCTAGTTGCATCGTAGGTGAGATGAATTCTTGTTGGTAGTTCAAGTAATTGAGTGAGTAGGCTAGAACTTGGCCCGAATGTATTTTAAGGAGAAATTATAAGTTTGTTTGGTTTGAAAAATGATTGTAGGCTTTTGTTGGACCGTTTGAGCATTCTATTGCCACCCTATGATCGTTATCCCTAGTCAACCCTTTTGATCCTTTAGCCCTTCTCTGTTGCTAACCATGCTACAGGGCTTTACCGTCTGATCATGATCCCCTCTTGCCACCCGAACCTTCCTTAACACTCATATGTAATAAGTAGATCAAAGACTAATGTTTTTTTGGGGGGAAAGGGAGGGGTTAAGGAATCTAAAGAGGTATCACGACATTGAAAGGAGAGAAAAGAAATTATCTCTATGATAACAAAACACAAAAAGAAAATAAAAAGGGAGATTGATGAAATTCATGTGAGGCAAGTATCTCTAATTTGAGCTTCAAGGGAGAAAAAGAAAGAAATGAACATAAAGAGGGATGGCAAGTCTCTGTAGCCCCAAAGAAAAAGAAATGCCTCTAAGGTTTTGGCAAGGTGAGCCAAGACATAAAAAGTGGAGTGCTTCAGGTAGGGTGTATCCACTTATCCGACAAGGTATCCTACCCAATCAAAAAGCCTACATTTTAACCTGAAAGAAGTCCTATTTGATTTCGCATCGAGTATGCTTGCATTAGTAGATATCTACATTAGGGGAAAACCTATGGTACTTGAAGCCTTACTCGTGACATTCCTTTGTGAGAAAGGAGTGATACCTTTATTGCTCTAGAAATTGAGTGTTAATTCGTGAAGTGAGCATGGAAAATAGAAGGTAGAAGAGGAAGAATTTGGAGTCCACCATGATTTACATGAAAGAACAAGAGTCCTTGATGAGTGAAGCAAATTCTTGAAGCTGAAATGTCACACTTGAGTTACATGCAAGTCGCATATTTTTGAAATATTTGACACCTGGTTGAGGATGAATAAGTATTGTGAGCATGTAATTTTTAACCTACTACATGTTCCTACAAAATTCAATAAATTAATTAATGATTATAAACCTTGTTGAATTTCGATGTCTGTGTGTGAATGATCTACATTACATAAATCACAATTTGTCTTTTAAAATTCGTAAATAATTTAAAGTCGCATGATTCGATGCATGACTTCAGTCATTTTTATTACGGAAAATTATTCTCTAAATAATCACATTTTTAACTGGAAATTTCAACCTTTAATTTACTCAGTAATTAAGATTTAAACTAGAGTTAATCAATATATTACTTGTGATCGATTGAAATAAATAACAACAAATGTTGATTATTTGATACAATGTAGATTTAACGATTAATTCATTCATTTTTCCTAACAAAATTTGTGAAATTTGTTTCTTAAATGATATGAGTATTAAATCAAATGTTATTGCTCTTAGTTAATTTATAATTAGACAAAAACTAAGTTAGAATTAATCACTACATTTTAAAATAAGTGTTAGAGTTTAAAATAGGTTTAAAATCGGACCTGGGCCAAATTACCCAGGCCCAAAATCCCTTCTCCTTAACACCAAATCCGGACCAGCCCAAATCCCCTACCCCGCCTGCCCCAGCTTAACCAAAATGACGCCGTCTAAGCCAAGTTCAACCCCAGCCATTGATATATCCTTGATCCAACGGTTGGGAACTGGCCATCCCTTCCGTATTTAAATGTCCAAACCCCACCCCATACCCCCGATTTCGATCAGAAACCAACACCCAACCCCAAACCCTAGCCGCCCTACCTCCTTCATCTCTCTCAAACTCTATACCCTAGCCGCCCCTGAAACCCCACCACCGTCCAGCCACCAGAACCACTCCAATCAACCCCAAATCTCTACCAGGCAACCACCGTTACTCCCTCTATCACCTCCCACTATCAATTTCCCCAAATAACCATCCAGTCAAGAGTAATTCCAGATCTAGGAAACAGTCAAAACCCTAGAACATGCTGAAGATGATCCCAAGCGACTCTGTGACTCAAACTTACATGAGTCGATGGTTCTCGACGAGAGCCGTCGATTCATGTGAGTAAGGGTCACTTTTGGAGGTCGCCGTAGTCCGGCCAAACTCCGGCTAGTCGCCGTAGTTCGTCCAAAACCGTCAAACTGATTTCCTCCACTTCATATCTGTTGTTTCTTGATCGATAGCATAAATAGGCCTTAGTTATTCACGGTTTTCCTCTGTTTTCTTTTTCTTCTTATTTGATCTGTTCGTGTTTTTCATTTCTTAGTTTAAGGTCCCAAGTGCATTTAGTCTAGGTTTTTTTATCACCATTGTTGTATGATTTAACTGGTCAAGTCTAATAATTTGTATGACCAAGATTAGCACTAAGTTTTTATTTCCTTTCTCTGCTAGTTTCTGGACATTTCTATCTTGTTAAATTCTGTCAATAAACGAGCATGAACAACTGAGCGATTAAATCCCTGAATTCATACTTTAAAATGTTGTGTTAGTAAAAACAACCCCTATTGGTTGTTTTGTTCATGTTTTGTTCTGTTCATGTTTTGTTTGAGGCCTTCGTTTGATTTAGCCTTGATTTTGATGCCTATGATTAGTCTCAATTATATGATTAACTTCCAATTAGTCACAGTTTAAATTTCAACTTTTAGTTTAAGATTGGTATATTCAACTAACTCAAACAAACTGACTCCTCCTAGGTTCAAGTGAAA
>MDKJ01131795.1:0-19076 GCA_005239525.1 Nicotiana knightiana | reverse complement strand
ATCTAAAATAACTAGCATAATTAAACTACAAAGCAAGGAAGAAAATATGTACAAAGTGATGTTATTTCTTTTATTATTTAATTTGATTTAAAGAGTTATATTGAGGCGGGTTACGTATGCGTAAACCCGCGGAAATTGGACATGTCAAAATTATGTCACACGGACGTGTACATAATTCACAACACTTTATTTCGTCTTCAAGAAATAGACAAAGTCGCGCAAGCGCGTGTTTTTGTTTTGTAAATGAAATCTAAATCACGTCACACGAGCATGTACGTAATTCCGATAATAATTTCAGAAAACCGTTACTAAAAGGTGTCTCTACGAGTGTTCATTTTAATCTTTGTTTGTGCTATGTAAACGTATACACAATCTTTAAGAAAAAGGTGTATTTTAGTTACTAGAAAGAATTATTTTGATTCAAAGTTACGCGAACGTATACTTTGATCGTTAATACGTTTTAAATCCACTATCTAAGGAACAGATCTTTCACTATACCTAAAGCGAGTTCCTAAATTAGTTTGTAAGATTTATTTAGAGAAGTTTTTGAGACTACAATATTGGGAATTACTTAAGATCTTCTAATTGCAAATTGACTAGTCAAATATAGGGGAATTTTGGGCCGTTTAGTTAATCTGGCCCAATTTAGTGATCATCATTTGGGACCTAAAAGTTAAGAAAACTGAATGAGCTCTAGATTATGAGGAAATACGCCAAGGGTAGACAAGTTGAAGTGGTCTATAAAACATGGCTACTGTAGACAATAGATGATAAGAAGTCACACGATATTTAGCTAGTTTTGACAACAAATATATAATCAGAAAATCAATTTTCAGTTTTATTCAAAATTGACCCAAAATGATCGATCACTTAGCAGATAGAGAATTCCAAACAATATTTTCAGACTTTCATATTTGAACCAGTATGTTTGATCCTAAACAAAAAGCCACAAATCAAATTCTTAAATTTTAGTAGTTGGGAACTGATTTACCAGTAGCTTAACCCATCAAATCTCTAGACATTTTACGATTAAGAAAAACAGTCCAGTCTATAAATTACAATAATGAAACGAAGAGGTATAAAGATTCTACAGATGTAAACACAGCTCTTTACAATGTTGTTTAACTTCAATATAGTAAAAGTAATAATTCTTAAGTGATATTACAGTTCTAGCTATGCCTACTTCAGCTTGACTATAATGCCTTATGACTTTAACATTGGACCAAACACCTGTATTCATAGAGATTCTCTAACAACGAAAATATAAAAGAATCTATACATTATAGTGGAGTGAATCTGAACAATTGGGGGGTCAGATTCAGCTCCTTAAATATTTTTTTGAGCATGAATCTCAATTGTAATTTTATGATTATGTGGACAGACTTAGTAGACATGTAGCATTACGATGGAACACTAAACATTTATTGAAGGACAAAGTTCAGAAGAAAAAAAAAACAAAACCCATGACAAAAACACTAAAAGCATGGTTTATGGGCACTAATTAGCACAAAGTCACATATTCATGATTTTTGATAGATTAAAAGAAAAGTTCAGTCAACCAAGACAGAAAAGTTCATTTATGTAGAATATTTTACATGCCTTTAAGAGTGAAAAACAAAAATAAGATCTGACCAAATAAAGGTCAGAGAAAAACTCGGATTTTTTGAGATTAATAACACCAGCAGAACCAACAGTAAGAAAACCCAGAAAATGCTGGCTTGAATACCACAAATTTGAGAAAAAAACCAGCAAGAAAAACTAATTGTCAGGAAAAGAAACCACAGCTACAGGAACACTAATTTTTAGACTGTTTTTTCCCTCGTGATTTCAGTATTTTTAAGTGTTTTATGTTCTTTTCAAATTTTTAGAAATAGTATTTTCATAGCAGGATTTCAGTAGGTGTGTGTGTGTGTGAAATTTCCGCAAAATTTTTTCTCAGAATCTGTATATTCAGATCTGTAAGTCTGGAATATGGTGTAGAGTGTGTATTCCAGCCTGATTTTCAGAGAATAGTGTAGTATATTTATAGGGATTTTTAGGGTAGCATCTTTAGGGAATATACCTTATCTTATTAAGCTGAAATAGTACAAGTACAATTGTCCATCCTTATCCTATTAGACAGTTGTACCCCCCTTCTATAATGTTCCTATATTTCCATCCTGTAACGATCCAACATCCTAACTTAGGTCGTGATGGCGCCCAACAACAGGTTCAGGAAAGCCAACACTCAATTTACTTAGGGTTCTTTCTTATTTGATTAACAATTTCAACATATACTCAGGTTTTAAAGCTTAAGACACAAATCGACAAGGATAATTAGCCAGTTTTAATCAAAAGCGGTCATGAGGAGGCGTGAACCAATATATATACTGACCCGTAATCCATAATAACTACCACGTGTGTGCCATGAACTAGTGTCACAAGTCCTACGGGTATACTAACAAAATATACAAAAGATATGATATACAGCCCACTGTCTGAAAGAAATAGACGGGAAATGAGTAAATAAACTCCATGGTGCTGCCGGAGATCACCAGGAGAAAACAGCTCAACGTGAAGTCAGGTCTGTCTATAATCAGAGTCAAGCTTCAGTCTGACAACCAGATGCACCAGCCTCAGAACCTGTACAATTAAGTACAGAAGCGTAGCATGAGTACATAAATATATATGTACCCAATGAGTATCCCGCCTATCCTCGAAGAAGTAGTGACGAGAGGTCGACATGACACTCACTAAGGTCCAACAATATAATTTAACAGAGTATGAAAAAAAAACGGTAGGCATGCAAAGGCAGTGAAGCAACAAATATATAAGGCACTGAAATCCAAGTAAACACTGGAAGTAAATAAACAATTACTACTTCATCTTTCCCTAAATATATGTCAAATAAATATCCATGAATTCAATAAGAATAAATCATGCGCATACAGGATAATGACAAACGGCCTGAGCCATAAAATAATCATAAGTGCACTGTCGAGGATCGAACGGCCCGAACCATAAGTTACTTTTCCATCAAGTACTCATGTTTATGCACTGCCGAGGATCGAACGGCCCGAACCATAAGTGCATCTTTTCCATAAAGTTATCATACATATGCTCTGCCAAGGATCGATGGCCCATACCATAAGTGCATCTTTCAATTTGTCGTGGCGTACGTCCCGCTCCCATGAGAGTGGGGGAAACCACACTTCGCTCGCGGAATGTAAATTGCGAAGCGGTCACATGCGCACACAATATTCTTTTTTTTAATTACTTTTGAGTGAAAAATTCCTTAAATTTTCTCAAATTTCATGATCTCAAGGAAATAAGTCGCATGTAACATTTAATTCATTCAGCATATAGTTCATTTCAAGGAAAACACAAGGCATGATGTGGGCCTAACTACCCGGACATAATAATAATAGCCGCTACGTACGGACTCTCGTCTCTTCGTACGTACGTAGCCCTCACGAATATCTCACATAGCATTTAAAACACCTACGGGGACAATTCCCTCTTACGAGGTTAAAAAGGAGACTCACCTCGCGTCGCACCTACTCCCAGGGTCAAGAATGTGCCCGAAAATCCGAACTCGTCACACAAAGGACTCGAAGCTAACCAAACATTGCGTAAATACAAATTATACTCAAAGCATAAAATTCTACTATTATTTAGTCAAATTCATCATTCTTGAAGAAATCCCAAAATCCAACCTCGGGCCCGCATGCTCGGATTTCAAAAATTCTCGAAGGAAACACTCACCCATAACCTAAGCCAATTCATGGGTAATTCTCTAAATTCTCAAAAGCCCTAGATTACTACCCAATTCCTTAGTTTTTCACTAATTAGATAGTTAAATTCAACTAGGAATTAATGCATTAACTAGCTTTAGGGTAGAATTTACTTACCTCTCATTGGCTGGGTCGTGGGGCTCCTTTCCAAGCTCCAAAATTCGTTTATGGTGTAAGAAAATGGAGTGAAAATGGGATAATCCCGCACTTAAATACCTTACTGCCTACAGGGGTTTCCGCACCTGCGACTCGACGACCGCACCTACGGTCTTGCACCTGCGGAAATTAGGAAAAGGGCCTGGGCTCGCACCTGTGGGCTGGAGTCCGCACCGGCGGCTCCGCACCTGCGAGAAAGGAGCCCGCACCTGCAAGAACTAGGCAACCCACCTGGAGGTCGCAGGTTTTTGGCCTCATTTTGTGCCCAAAAGGCACCTAGGCCCACTCGAGCCCCCGTCCAAATATACCAACAAGTCCCAAATTATAATACGGACTCTCTTGATTCTTCAGAACACCCGCAACAATGCTAAACCTCAAAATCACACCTCAAAACCCCTAGAACCTAACTTAGGAACTTTAAGTTTTCTTGAATTCGCTAACAATATACCGAAACGACCTGTACTACTCGGAATGACACCAAATTTGGCAGGAAAGTCATAAATGACATAACGGAACTATTCCTAGTCTCGAAATTTCGTTCGGACCTCGATAACATAGAAACACGCCCCAAAACACAATATAAACTTAAGGAACTCTTATTTCAATGGGCGCCGAAACGCTGCCGGGTCATCTGAAACCCATTCTGAACATACGGCCAAGTCCGAAATCATCATACGAAGCTACCGGAACCGTCGAAACTCGATTCCCAGATCGTTTACTAAAAATTTTGACCGAACTCAAAATTGGACTTAAAGGCAACCTGAAGGAACCAAGTGTTCCAATATCGCTGTAAACACTTCCGAAACCTGGACTACCCACCCTCGCAAGTCATAAATCACAATAAACCTCTATGGGACGTTTCATTTAGGGGAACGTGGTCCGATATCGCAAAACGACCGGTCGGGTCGTTACACAACCCTTATCCCCTTTTAAAAACTACTGTTTTACCTCAAGATATTCTGATTTTATTATTTCTTATTTTGTTTTTTGATATTTTCCTAATTCTAGAAGTTTCTTGGGTTGTTACATCCAAGATTCTTCAATTGAAGTTCCTATCATACCCTTTAATACCCTTAAAATTACCTTTTTAGTATTTAGGGTTTAAGTTATTGATTAAGTTGATTAACTTTACTTTATTTAATAATCAATAGTAATTAACTTAAGTTAGTTACTAGGTTGAAGAAGCTAAAATTAGCTTAAGTGTGAGATTAAGTGAATCATTTTGATCTTTAACTTATGTAAACCAATTGATTTCATTATGTGATTAACTCAATTGAGTAATCAAGCTTAATTAGTTGTCTTAAATTTGGACTTAGTTATCTATTTCAGAAGATATTAGCCTAAGTTAATCCATCATATAAAATCTCTTTTAAAGGTTATCACTAAATCAGATTAACCTTTAGTTAAGTGTGATTACTAATCAATGGGCATATATAAATGATTAATAGGTTTGATTTAACCTAAGGGTCTAACATTAAATTATAATTAATTGAAAATTGATAATTTAGTTGAATCTTTTGAATTTATGACCAGTTGTTATCTCAAAATACCTAAAGCATGTGGGATTAGACTAAAAGGGGAGGCGAATAAGCTATTTTTTAGAGAAAATCTGAACTCTTAAACCAAAGAAGAATTAATGCACATGAAGCAAGATCAACAATTAAACTCATAACAACATCACTAAGCTAATTATCATTCAATGGAAACTGGAATTAATCATTAATGTTCAGCAAGAAAACCTAGGAACCCTAACTACCACTGATTCATGCATGGAGGCAACTAATTGATTTACAGAATAACAGTGATCACATCATCTCTAGAATCAAACAGTAAATTTGTAACACACAAATAATTTAAGAAAATAAGTGAGGGAACTTTAGTCAACTAGCGACACAAAAACCCTAAGTTATTAATCAACGGAAACATTCAATGGCAAGAAACAAATTAAGTGAACATGCTGTATTCGGAATCAAGTAAGTCCCAAAAAAAAAAGATAAATCATAGAAGAACAGACCTAAACTACAGTCTCAACATAAACCATTTAGGGAAAACTCTTAACTAAGACTATTGACTATTAATGAACAAAGAGAGAGGGAGAGGAATACCTATTAGAAGAGAAAAGCTTGACCGGAAAAAGTTTGAAGTCGCCGGACCTTGGCCGGATTCCGGCGGGGTTTGGAAATGGTCCAAACACGCATGAATCAATAACTCTCATCAAGAGCTATTGACTCATGCATTCCTGAGTCATTGGAGTTCTTTAATTCGGCAGGGATGAGGTTTTAGGGTTCTATAATTTTTAGATTTAAAATTGATCTTTTTTGGTGGGGGTTTTTGGAGGAACGGAGGTTAAGGGGTGATTGAGGAGGAGGAGAGGATTGCCTGGTACAATTTTGGGCCGGTTTGGAGAAGCTCCACCGCCGGTGGGAGATTTTGGGCCAGCGAAAATGGGCGGAGGGTGGTGGGAGGTTAACGGGGTGAGGGGAGAGAGATGGGGAGACGGGGGTCTTGGTGTATGAAGTTTGAGGGGTAGGGGGTGTTTGGACACTTATATATTTATTGATCATCAGTTCCCAGCTGTTGGATCTAAATAAATCAACGGCTGGGGTTAATTTGTGGCTTAAAACGGGGTCGTTTGGCTTAAGGGGTGTTTGGACGGGTGAAAAATTTGGGCTGGGTAGATGGGTGTATAGAGAAGGGATTTGGGCCTGGGTATTTTGGCCCAGACCCAATTCTAATCCCCTTTTAGGCTAATCTAAACTAATTAATTAACTTAAATTAAATTAAAACTCAACAAAAATGTAGTAAATTAATAACTTAGTCTTTGTCTAATTATAAATTAATTGATAATTAATTAAGAGTAACACAATTTAATTTAATACTCATATCATTTAAAGAATAAATTTCACAATTTGTTAGAAAAACTTTTTAAATTAAGCAATTAGTCATTAAATCTACATTGTGTCAAATAATCAACATTTTTGTTGTTATTTATTTCAATCAATTACCAATAATATAATAATTATCTCTAATTCTAGTTTAAACTTTAATTAATTAGTAAATTAAAAGGTGAAATTGTTAATTAACATTTGTAATTATTTGAAGAATAATTTTTCGTAATTTTCCAATAAAATGAGTGAAGTTATGCACTGAATTATGCAACTTTAAATCATTTATGAATTTTAAAAGACAAATTATTTATGCAATCCAAATAATTCACACATAGACACTGAAATTCAACGAAAATTTATAACACTAATTAATTGATTGAATTGTGTAGGAGCATATGGTATGTTAAAAATTACGTACTCACAGCTGCACCTCTTTGCTTGGAAACACGAAGAGTTTTCAGGAAAATACAAAGTGAGCAGATGTAACGATCCGTCTAGTCGTTATAAGAATTACGCCACGATCCCATATTAACTTTCTTCCCAAAGTCCATTTCTGTGAAATTGAATTGCTGGAACATTCCGATTTGAGAGCTTAGGTGTTGGAAAGTTGCCCGTAGTCGGAACAGTGTGAAGACGACTTCGGAATGGAAATCTGATGGTTCCGTTAGCTCCGTTAGGGGATTTCGGGGTTGGGAGCGTGTTCGGAATGCATTTTGGAAGTCCATAGCTCATTTAGGCTTGAAATGCCGAAGCTTGAATTTTTGAAGTTTCCAGTTCGTTAGTGTGTTTTTGATCCGAGGGTCGAAATGGAATTCCGGAAGTTGCAGTAGTTCTTTCATCTCATTTGGGATGTGTGTGCAGAATTTGTGGTCGTTCGGATGAGTTTAGACGTGTTTCGGCGTCGCATTTGAATTCTAGAATTTTCCTAAGTTCCTAGGCTTTAACCTATGAATAATCGATGATTTTGATGTTATGAGACGTGTTTTTAATGATCAACATAGCTCGAATAAGGTATTAGGGTCCCGGGGGCCTCGGGGTTATTTCAGATGCTTAACGGGAGAATTTAGGACTTATCAAATGGCTGAACCAGACCTCTTCTGGTGTTTTCGCACCTGCGAAGGCTTTCCCGTAGGTGTGGACACGCAAGCGCGGTAGGGTTGATCGAAGGTGCGATGGCGAGGGATTTGGCCAGTGGTCGCAGGTGCGACCTGAGTTCCGCAGGTGCGGAACCGCGAGCGCGACCAAATGACCGCAGGTGCGGCCCCAGTGGACTTAAGTGAATTCCGCGCCTGCCATGCTTTTTCTGCAGGTGCGGTGATCGGGACTGAAGGTGAGAGATCCCTGTGTGTTTATTCCAAAAATCCGAGGGTTTATTTCATAAGTCTAAAAAAATCATTTGAGAGCTCGGGAATTTACGATTTTCAGTGGGTTTTGAAGAGAAGGATCATAATCCACGATTTTCAGTGGGTTTTTAATCCTAATTCATTGTTATACCATTAATCCCCGTTGTTTTCTTTAGTTTAATTATCACAAATGGGGGGAAAACCCATGGGAACTTGATGAACTTCCCCAAAATAGAATTCTGAGAATTTTAGGGGATTTTGGCATTGGATTTCGATGTTTCTGGTCGAGTGAGTTCGTGAGTGAATGGGTGTCCGGAAAATATAATTTTTACCCGATTCCGAGACGTGGGCCCGAGGGGCATTTTTGTCATTTTACCTAATTTCGCGCCTTAGCTTTGAATTAAATACTAGAATCAGTTGCTTGAGATGTTATTTATGATATGTAGTTGTTTTGAATAGATTTGGGCCAGTTGGAGTTGGATACTCGTGGCAAAAGTCTGGTTTCAAGTTGATTTTGAGGCAGTTCGAGGTAGGTGTCTTGTATAACCTTATGTGGGGGACTTTTCCCCTTAGGATGTTATATTTGGTAATTGAATGCCTCGTACGTGAGGTGACGAGTGCGTACTTGTGCTAATTGTTGAAAATACGGTTTTACTTTAAGTATTTAGATTGAGTTTCTTTCTTACCTGTTTTATTCTACTTTCAATTATAGTCTATGTTAGCTTAGAAAAGCATGCCTAGTTACCCTAAATTGCCTATTTGTTTAAGTTGCTTTAATTGTACTACGTGAGCCATGTTAGGCTAGAACTACTTGTTGCCTTGTATTTTGCACTCTATTTCTGATTATCTTGTTGTTGTGGCTGCGTATTTACTTTGGGACTACGGATGTGGGATTCCGGTAGCTCCCCCCTTGTTTGTTTACTTTGGGACTGCGGGTTAGATTCCCGATAGATACCCCTGCACATTTACTTTGGGACTGCGAGTTAGATTCCCGATAGATCCCCTGCACATATGATGGACTACGGGATGGTATCCCAGGAGATCCTTCGGATATACACATATGATGGACTACGGTATGGTATCCCGGGAGATCCTTCGAATATACACATATGATGGACTACGGGATGGTATCCCGAGAGATCCACAAGACAGTTGAGAAAAGGACTACATGATGGTATCCTGGGAAATTCTCATTGTTACCATTGTTATTGAGCAGTTCATATGCCGTGTTTACTCCGCTCTTTGTGTTTTCGGGTTATTGCCTTGTTTAACCTGTCTTATATCACTGATGTTCTCATTATTACTGCCTGTTTTCATAATTTAATTTCCTATTATATTTTTTAACCTTAGTAGGGCCCTGACCTTCCTCGTCACTACTCGATCGAGGTTAGGCTTGGCAGTTACTGAGTACCGCTGTGGTGTACTCATGCCCCTTCTGCGCATGTTTTTCATGTGCAGATCCAGGTACCTCCACCCAGGCGTTCTATCCCTGAGGTTGAGAGACCTAGTAGAGACTTCGAGGTACATCTGCCACGTCCGCAGACCAGGAGTTGTATCTTATTCCAGCTTTAGTGGAATGTTTTTCCTTCCTTACAGCTGTTTAGAAATTCTTGAGTTAGAGCCGTGTATAACATTTCTATTAGCCTGTGTTTCTAGTGTGTTTCCGGGTTTTGGGGTGATATTGTAGACTTCCGCTTTATTTTTGATTTGTATATGCCGAGCGACATTTATATACAGTCTTTCTTTTAGTTTTGTTCAGTTTTTACTTAATTATTCCGCAAGTTATGTTGTTTTTTCCGCGTTGTTAGGCTTACCTAGTTATAGGGACTATGTGCCATCACCACATGTTCACGGAGGGCGAACTGGGGACGTGACAAGTTGGTATCAGAGCTCTAGGTTCATAGGTGTCACAGAACACAGGCCGGTTTATTGGTGCCTCGCTGATCGGTACGGAGACGTCTGTACTTATCTACGAGGGGCTATGTAACTGTTTAGGAAAAATCTTTACTTCATTTGTTTTCCTTATCGTGCGATATTTTTTTTGACATCAATTCTAAACCTCTTTCTTCTATTCTCTCACAGATGGTGAGGACACGTGCTACTCGGGACGATCAGGCACCCACACCCCCTACTGTAGCCGTCAGAGGCCGGGGCCGAGGTAGAGGCCAAGGATGTGCACGTGGTGCAGTGAGAGCACCTGCGCGAGCTGCCGCCGAGGTACCACCAGCAGATCTAGCCAAAGTCCAGGAACCTGACACGCCTACTGCCACTACTACTCCAGCCCTTCAGGAGACGTTAGCTCAGTTCATGTCTATGTACACCACTCTGGCTCAGGTAGGATTGCTTCCTCTTGCTGCAGCCACATCCCAGGCCCGGGGAGGAGCACAAACTCCCACCGCCCGCACTCCTAAGTAGCGAGTGCATGTGGAGCAGGTCCCAGAGATTATTGTTGTACCGCCTGTAGTGCCAGTTCAGCCCGAGGATGGGCCATCTGCTTCAGAGGACGAGCAGCGGAGAGTTGAGAGGTTCAAGAAGTATGATCCTCCGGTATTTAGTAGACTAGCCTAAGACGATGCCTTGGAGTTTCTAGAGGAGTGTCACCGTATTCTTCGCACTATGGGTATAGCCGGATCTAGCGGGGTTTCCTTTATTACCTTCCAGCTTCGCAGGGCCGCCTATGATTGGTGGCATACTTATGACTTAGATAGTCAAGACGAGGATGCTTTACTGACCTGGACCTAGTTCTCAAATATGTTCCTGAGAGAGTTTGTTCCTCAGAGCCTCAGGGATGCATGGCACACATAGTTTGAGCATTTCTTCTAGGGTGCTATGACAGTTTTAGAGTATGCTATCTGTTACACCAGATTGTCTAGGCATGCACCAGCTTTGGTTGCTACTGTTCGCGCAAGATTTCGCCGATTTATTGGGGGTCTTATCCCACCCATCAGATCTAGCATGGCTCGAGAGTTGGAGACGGACATTCCTTATCAGCAGGTAGTGAGCATTTCTAGGAGGATCGAGGGTATGATCGCTAGGGAGCGAGAGGAGAGAGAGGCCACTACTCTGGTGCCCGTAGCCCAGCAGTAGGTCGACATGGTAGGGGTTATATGGGCCCCCACGTTCATTCAGCTCTTCCAGCAGCCAGTGGTACCCCAGCACCACCCAGGCCTCAAGAGCCTTACTACGCACCTCCAGTTTCTAGCGCGCCTCCCGCGCAGGGTGCTTTCAGAGGTCAGTCTGGCAGACCTGGCCCTAGCCAGTCACAGCCACCACGTCCTCCCAGAGCTTGTTTCAAGTGTGGCGATACACTCCATATGGTTAGGGACTGCCCTAGACTTGGTAGGGGTGCATCTTTACAGACATTTCAGCCACAACGTGCTCAACACAGTTCTCAGGCCATGATCACAGCTCCAGCTGCCATCCCATCTGCCCAGCAAGCTAGGGGCGGAGGTCGGGGAGGTAGAGGTCGCCCTCGAGAGGGAGGCCAGGCCAGATATTATGCTATTCCTGCTCGTACAGAGGTTGTTGCCTCCGATTCTGTTATTACAAGTATTATACTGGTTTGTCACAGAGATGCATCGGTTCTATTTGATCCAGGCTCCACATATTCTTATGTGTCTTCTTATTTTGCTCCGCATTTGGGCATAGCCCGAGATTCTTTGAGTTCTCTTGTTTATGTTTCTACTCTTGTGGGAGATTCCCTTGTTGTGGACCGCGTTATCGGTTGTGTTTGGTTACTATTCGTGGTTTTGAGACCAGTGCGGATTTATTGTTACTCGATATGGTGGATTTTGATATTATCTTGGGCATGAACTGGTTGTCTTCCCATTATGCTATTCTTGATTGTCACTCCAAGAACGTGACACTGGATATGCCAGGTATTCCGTGTGTTGAGTGGAGTGGTACCTTAGATCACACTCCTAGTAGAGTTGTCTCTTTCTTTAAAGCTGAGCGTATGGTTGAGAAGGGTGTGCCGCGTATTTAGCTTATGTGAGAGATGTCAGTGTTGATACCCCTTATGTTGATTCAATTACAGTGGTATAGGATTATCCCGATGTGTTTCCAGCTGATCTTCCGGGCATGCCGCCCGATAGAGACATTGATTTTGGAATTGATTTGTTGCCGGGCACTCAGCCCATTTCCATTCCTCCGTACCGTATGGCTCCTCCTGAGTTGAAGGAGTTGAAGGATCAGTTACAAGAATTGCTTAATAAGGGTTTTATTCGACCCAGTGTTTCACCTTGGGGTGCTCCTGTCTTGCTTGTGAAGAAAAAGTATGGTTCGATGCGCATGTGTATCGATTACCGCTAGTTGAACAAGGTTACAATGAAGAACCGTTATCCCTTGCCTCGTATTTATTTGACATGCTTCAGAGCGCACAAGTATTTTCTAAGATTAATTTGTGCTCAGGTTACTATCAGTTGATGATTCGGGAGCTGGATATCCTGTTCTAGACTCGGTATGGCCATTACGAGTTTCTAGTTATGTCATTTAGGCTGACTAATGCCCCAACAACATTTACGAATTTGATGCACTGTGTCTTCAGGCCATATCTCGACTCGTTCATCATTGTTTTCATAGATGATATTCTTGTTTACTCCCGGAGTCGGGAAGATCATGAACAACACCTGAGGACGGTGCTTCAGACCCTAAGAGAGAAGAAGTTGTATGCAAAGTTCTCAAAATGTGAGTTTTTTGGCATTCTTAGGCTACGTAGTATCAAGTGAGGGCATTCGGGTGGATCCGAAGAAGGTAGAGGCCATGCAGAGTTGCCCCAGGCCATCCTCAGTTATAGAGATTCGCAGTTTCCTTGGCTTGGCAAGCTACTACCGTCATTTTGTGGAGGTATTTTCATTGATTGCAGCCCCTATGACTAGATTAACCCAGAAGGGTGCTCCATGTTAGTGGACAGAGGAGCATGAGGCGAGCATTCAGAAGCTCAAGACAGCTTTGACTACAGCCCCAATCTTTGTATTGCCTACTGGTTTGGGGTCTTATACAGTTTATTGTGATGCCTCGCGAGTCGTCCTTGGAGCGGTGTTGATGCAGGACGGTAGGGTGATTGCCTACACGTCCATACATTTGAAGATACATGAGAAGAATTACCATGTCCATGACCTTGAGTTATCTGCCATTGTTCATGCCTTGAAGATGTGGCGTCATTATTTGTACGGTGTGCCTTGTGAGATTTATTCTGACCGCCGGAGTTTGCGTCACATATTCAGGCAGAAAGATCTAAATTTGCACCACCGTAGATGGTTAAAGTTGCTAAAGGACTATGATATCACGATATTATACCACCCGGGGAAGGCTAATATGGTGGCTGACGCCTTGAGTCGCCGGGCGGAGAGTTTGGGGAGTTTGGCATACCTTCATGCAGCTGAGAGGCCTCTAGACTTAGATGTTCGGTCCTTAGCCAGTCAGTTCGTGAGATTGGATCTTTCTGAGCCTTTTCATGTATTAGCTTGTGTGGTTGCTTGATCTTCTCTCCATGATCCTATCAGAGAGCGCCAATATGATGATCCACACCTTTTAGTTCTCCAGGATACAGTCCGGCAGGGTGATGCCAGAGGTGTAACTATAGGAGAAGATGGGGCAATGAGGATGCAGGGCCGTATCTGTTTGCCCAACATAGATGGGATTCGGGAGTTGATTCTTGAAGAGGCCCATAGTTCGCGGTATTCCATCCATCCGGGTACCACGAAGATGTACCAGGATCTGAGACAGCACTATTGGTGGCGAAGAATGAAGAAGGATATAGAAGAGTTTGTAGCCAAGTGTCTCAACTGTCAGCAGGTCAAATGTGAGCATTAGAGACCGGGAGGGTTACTTCAGCAGATTGAGCTTCCAGAGTAGAATAGGGAGTGGATCACCATGGACTTTGTGGTTGGACTTCCTCAGACTTTGAGGAAGCATGATGCTATTTGGGTGATTGTAGATCGACTGACCAAATCAGCCCATTTCATTCCGGTACTGAATACTTATTCATCGGAGCGGTTGGCGGAGATTTATATCCGGGAGATCATTCGTCTGCATGGTATTCCAGTTTCTATTATTTCAGACAGAGGTACTCAGTTCAGTTCACGGTTCTGGAGAGTCGTTTAGCATGAGTTAGGTACCAGGGTGGAGTTGAGCATAGCATTTCACCCCCAGACGGACGGAGAGTCCGAGCGCACTAATCAGATTCTTGAGGATATGCTCCATGCGTGTGTGATTGAGTTTGGAGGGTCTTGGAATCAGTTCTTGCCATTGGCGGAGTTTGCTTACAACAACAGTTATCAGTACAGCATTCAGATGGCACCGTATGAGGCTTTATAAGGTAGGAGGTGCAGATATCTGGTGGGTTAGTTTGAGCTGGGTGAGGCCAGGTATTTGGACCAGAGTTGGTTTAGGATGCATTGGAGAAGGTCAAGGTGATTCAGGATAGTCTCCGTATATCCCAGACAGAAGAGTTACACAGATCGGAAGGTTCGTGATGTTTCATATATGGTCGGAGAGCGGGTTCTGCTTCGGGTTTCGCCTATGAAGGGCGTTATGAGATTTGGGAAGAAAGGGAAGTTGAGTCCGAGATTTATTGGCCCTTTTGAGATATTGAGGCATGTTGGGGAGGTTTCTTGTGAGCTTGCCTTACCTCCAGCTTGGCAGGAGTTCATCCGGTATTTCATGTTTTGATGCTCCGGAGATATCACGGTGACCCGTCTCATGTCATGGATTTCAGCTTAGTCCAATTGGACAAGGATCTATCATATGTTGAGGAGCATGTAGCTATATTGGACAGGCAGGTCAGAAAGCTCAGGTCAAATGATATGGCGTCAGTACCCTCATCTTTTCCCATCTTCAGGTGTGTTTCTAATCTCATTGAATTAGTAAATGAATACTTAGGTGGGTTAAACTTCCTTTTCTTAATCATGTAGAAAGAGAATGTATCCTTCTTCGGCTAAATATTCCCTTATAAATTCTGAATTTACTACTTGAATGGACATACTTATATGCGGTACCCAAGTCGCAAATATGATTCCCGAGTGAGGTAACTCTATAATTCATATGTAACCGCTTCGCATGTATGATTCGCGAGAGGGCTAAATACTCCTACCACACTCTTATGGGATCGGGCCGTTCGCCCCGGCAGGATTTATGAACCACACTCTTATGGGATCGGGCCGTTTGCCTTGGCAGGACTTATGTACCACACTCTCATGGGAGCGGGACGTACTTCATGGCGGTTTGAAAGATACATCTCTGGTTCGCTCCGTTCGACCGTTCGGCAGTGCA
The DNA here is from genome assembly GCA_005239525.1 of Nicotiana knightiana. Taxonomy (NCBI): domain Eukaryota; kingdom Viridiplantae; phylum Streptophyta; class Magnoliopsida; order Solanales; family Solanaceae; genus Nicotiana; species Nicotiana knightiana. The sequence continues at coordinate 3,644 of MDKJ01131795.1, read as the reverse complement.
CAATTTACTTTTATGTTGGATCGGGCCGTATGCCTCGGCATTTCCTTTGCTATATACTTGCAATCCCTATTGAATCGTGCGTAATGTTTGGATAGAAGCCAGTTTTCCTAAGGGTTTTCCCTAAATAGAATTATAGTAACCTTTTGGTGCAGCCGTATCTATGTATATGTTTTTCTTGGAGAAGTAAATTGTAAATTGAGAGATGAATAAATTGTAAGGAAGGGATCGTACCGTATTGATTCATTTCGTTACTATGCCTGATATTAATTGACTTTTAGCAAGTGTCTAATTCGACCTCTCGTCACTACCTCTTTGAGGTTAGGCGTGATACTTACTGAATACACGTTGTTTTTGTACTCATGTTACACTTGTTGTGCATTTTGTTGCACAAGAACATTCATAGCAAAGTGGCAAACTTGGAGACGGGCTGCATCATCCGGAGACGACCCGCATCCGTCAGAGTCTTCCTCATATGTATTTGTACTTTATTGTAAATTTCTTATCCGAATATTGGATTATTCTTTCTACTTAATAGATTTTATGTAGATATTACGTGTTAAGTGAAAGGTAATGATTTCAAAAAAATGCTAAAATAGGAAATTTAACTTAACCATTTAATGATTGGCTTGCATGACAGTGGTGTCCGGCGCCATCACGACCTTATGGATTTTGGGTCGTGACAACATGGCATCAGAGCCCTAGGTTCCCTTAGGTTTCACGAGTCACGAGCAAGTCTAGTAGAGTCTTTCTGATCGGTACGTAGACGTCTGTACTTATCTTCGAGAGGCTACAGGGTTGTTAGGAGTACTTCCCTTCTTGATTTCTCATCGTGCGATTTGATTCCCTTAAGGCTTGTACCTATGTTTCTTCATACTCAATCTTATACGACACGAAGCGCTTTCTATAAATTGGGAATTTGAGGAATTGTAATGGTGCTACAAATATGGTGCGTGATGTTTTTCGTACATAGTTGTTTGGGTTGTTGTTGTCGCCCTGCAGAAGGATATTATGTTGTTCCACCTCAGTAGTTGTGTTTCTGAGAGCCTTGAAGCTATGCTCAGGTAGTGATGATGTTTACGATTGGTTATCGAGCGATGTGAGTGTTATGGTAGGATGCTTGTCCATATGTGGGAGGTCTTCTCAGAGTGTGATTTCGAGATTTCAGTATCTTAGTTCCAGCAGAGGAAATGCATTTGGATTATAAATTGGCAAGTTTTGGATTGATAAAGTAGTAAGGTAGGATATTCACATGTGATGTGATATCGTCGTCATTGATCGAATGGAATGTGTTAAGTTCGTCGGTGCCATGGTTTCTTCGGTTTCTCGGGTTCAGATTATTGTGAAGAAGTATTGAAGAAGGTGGTTGGCATAGACTGTGAGATGCGGTGGTTCAGTATTGGATAAGTATTGATGACGAAGGCAGCTCGAGAAAGATGATCCTCAGAGAGTTTGAAGTCATGGTGACCTACTGGTTTAAGAGCTACAGATAATGATATTGACTTGGGGAGCATACAATGAAGGAAGTCAAGTGGTACTTAAAGGAATCAGGTTAACCAAAGTGGTAGAGCGGAAGCATAGTGGTGAATAGAGGATGTTGTAGCGTACTTAGTAGATGTCCATGAGAAGCGAATAGACTGTTAAATTTTGTGAATGAGAACGGGCTTAGGATGGAGTATTGATGTCATAGAGATGGTGCAGTACAGTGTCGTTGGAAGGTTTCAGTTGGTGATTTACATTGGTGGGTTGTCTCTTGTGGGTAGGTTAGCGGTTGTGTAGTTGGCAAGTTTCTGTGAGGGATTCTATTAGCTATTCGATAGGAGGCAGAATGGGCGAATGATGCTACATAATCTGAGTATTTAGGGAATGCTGGCAGGAGAATTCGGAAGAATTGGGCCGATTGGTCGAGCAGGATCATGTTAACAAAGGAGAAAGGATCTCAACAGGGTCTAGAGTGGTGCACGGAGTAGCTTCGGGCTAAGTGGGGGAGTCCCACCGCCTGCAGTTGGATTGTAGGATTGTCTTCTCATGGGGTTGCGGGATTTGTCGGCCGTCGTAATAGATTTCATGTGGGAGCATTCGAGTGCTTTGGCCTGTCAGGTGTAGGCGGATCTCGGAAGGTTTATGGTGGTCCAGACAACTACTTAAGGATTTGCATTTTGGGTGATTTTGAGAATTCACTTAAGTGTTGTTATTGTTCCCTTGAATTGAGGTAAGTAAGATGTTTCTATATGATGAGGTGTTTCCCCTATTAGTGGTTCAGGAGTTATGATGGAATTCTTGCACTATTTCATATTGGCATGTTTGGTGCAGTAGTTAGTGTGGAGCTGGAAGTAAGGACTAGGGTTGCGGTTCGGTGTTGATAAGGATGTCTTGAGCTCGGATGAGCAAGAAAAAGTGACTTGGAAGTTGTTGGTTGATTTCCCAATGCACACGCAAGTGTACGTGGTCGACAAGTAATACAGGATTTTAAGTCCAGATATCGTCGTACCCACAAGGACTTGTGTAAACTACTTGCTAAATCACTCTAATCGTTATTTAACCAAGCCAATATAAAATCAATGATGTACTATTTTATACTAAAATTCTATGAAATAACTAATTATCAAGTGACAAGAATTATTGTGATGTATTCAGTAGAGACAAATATTCCAGGGTTGTGGTCTATTCACCACTCGTATTGCATTCTAATTAACTTTTCCTTTCATATAATTCACTCATGGTTGCTAATTAATCGATAAATGCTCTCATAGCCTTCTCCCGAAGCACTCCTCACCTATTCTCAATAGATTAACGCCTATATTCCTATGAGATTAATCTATTAGAACGCATTAAGATTACGGTGTTTAATTAAGCATGGTGACTAGGTATATTCCTATCCTAACCACAAATCCGCTCCCCTGAAGGGTTAAGATCATGCTCTCTTCAATTCTCCTCTAATCTATATACGGCTTTCCCAAGCATAACATAGATAGTATATAAAACCTAACTGCTGGCCAAACAATTAAGCAATTAAACACAGAATTGAAGAAACAACCAGATATTGAGTAAACTATATTCAAGGTTAAATTAATGTCGAATAGCAATATCCATGGCTAAACCACAACCCCAGAACAATGGGTGTTTAGCCACTCATGCTATGATCAAACAATTGCATAAGTGTGCATGAATTGAAAATACTTGAATAAAAATGAAGAAAACTGATAATCCTTGCTCCTTCAATGATCTTGTGTGTGTATTTTACTCCCAAATTCGTCTCCCCACCTCCAAGATGTGTTCTTGGGTCTATTTATATGGTTGGGATAAACCATAACCATGTAAGATACTCCTGTTCCCACTTGGAAACACTTAAAAACCTTTAAAACTCGGACTTCACCAAAACAGGCACCCTGACGTTTGGGGTGTAAAGCCTGGCTAACGCCAGGCACCCCCTGGCGTTTGGGGTGTAACGTCTGGCTAACGCCAGGCACCCCTTGGCGTTTGGGGTGTAACGCCTGGCTAACGCCAGGCACCCCCTGGCCTTAAGAGCCAAACGCCTGGCTAACGCCAGGCTTGTCCCGGGTCGCTCCTTTTCGACTCCTGCGCGTATTCTCCGACGTTTATGCTCTCATTTAGCTCGGCTTCCATTTCCAACTCACCTACACATT
>ML376172.1:116801-129741 GCA_005239525.1 Nicotiana knightiana | reverse complement strand
AAAAATCTTATATTCTAAGAATGTGAATATTTTTGTTGTTTTTAATTTTCTTAAATAGAACCTATTAAGAGTAAGATAAAAATTTAAAATATTAAGATTAGATATAACATTAATATTTATAGCAAAAAATAGTATAGAATTTGGGTGTGGTCAAAAAATAGTTGTTCACACATATGATAGATCTTTGTCCAATTGGACTGAGCTGAAATCCAAGACATGAGTCGGGTCACCGTGATAATTCCGGAGCATGGAGACATGGAACACCGGATGAAGCCCTGCTAGGCTGGGAGGTAGGGCTGGCTCATACGCAACCTCCCCAACACGTCACAACACCTCAAACGGGCCAATAAATCTCGGACTCAGCTTGCCATTCTTCACGAACCTCATGACGCCCTTCATAGGCGATACCCAAAGCAAAACCCGATCACCAGCCATAAATACCAAGTCACGAACCCTCTGGTCTGCATAGCTCTTCTGCTTGGACTGAGCTGTGTGAAGTCTCTCCTGAATCACCTTCACCTTGTCCAGGGCATCCTGAACCAAGTCTGTACCCAAGAATCGGGCCTCGCCCAACTCAAAACATCCCACGAGAAACCTGCACTGCCTACCATACAAAACCTCATACGGCGCCATTTGAATGATGGACTGGTAGCTGTTGTTATAAGCAAACTCTGCAAGAGGCAAGTATCGATCCCATGACCCTCCAAAATTCATCACACATGCACGAGGCATTTCCTCAAGAATCTGAATCATGTGCTCGGACTGTCCGTCCGTCTGAGGGTGAAAAGATGTACTCAACTCTACCCTGGTGCCTAAATCCTGCTGAAAGGCTCTCTAGAACTGCGAAGTGAAATGTGTATCTCTGTCTGAAATGATAGATACTGGAATACTGTGGAGGCGAACAATCTCTCTAATATAAATCTCGGCCAACCTCTCCGATGAATATGTATTCAGTACTGGAATGATATGGGCTGATTTGGTCAGCCGATCCATAATCACCCAAATATCATCATGCTTCCTCAAAGTCCAAGGAAGTCCAACCACAAAGTCCATGGTGATCCGCTCCCACTTCCACTCTAGAAGCTCAATCTGCTGAAGTAACCCTCCCGGTTTCTGATGCTCACATTTGACTTGCTGACAGTTGAGACACTTGGCTACAAACTCCGCTATATCCTTATTCATCATTCGCCACCAATAGTGCTGTCTCAGATCCTGGTACATCTTCACGGTACCCGGATGTATGGAATACCACGAACTACGGGCCTCCTGAAGAATCAACTCCCGAAACCCATCCACGTTGGGCACGCAGATACAACCCTGCATCCTCATCACCCCATCATCTCCTATAGTCACATCCCTCGCATCACCCCGCCGGACTCTATCCTGAAGAATCAAAATGTGGGGATCATCATACTGGCGCCGAGAATATACCAGAATGTCATCAATGAACAAAATGAATAAAGTATCAAGATAAGGCCGAAATATGTTGTGCATCAGGTGCATGAAGGCTATTGGGGCATTGGTCAGCCCAAATGACATAACAAGGAACTCATAGTGGCCATATCTGGTCCTGAAGGCAGTCTTCGGGATATCCGGTTCCTGAATCTTCAACTGATGATAACCAGAACGTATGCCAATCTTGGAGAACACCCTAGCAACCTGTAACTGGTCAAATAGTTCATCAATGTGAGGCAATGGGTACCTGTTCTTCACAGTCACCTTATTTAGTTGCCGGTAGACAATATACATACGCATCGAGCCATCCTTTTTCTTCACAAATAATACCGGAGCGCCCCAAGGTGATACACAGGGCCTGATGAATCCCTTCTCAAGCAACTCCTCTAACTGCTCCTTCAACTTCTTCAAATCAGGAGGAGCCATGCGATAAGGAGGATTGGAAATGGGCTGAGCGCCCGGCAACAAGTCAATGCCGAAATCAATGTCTCTATCGGGTGGCATACCCGGAAGATCAGCTGGAAAAACATCGGAATAGTCCCTGACAACTGGAACTGACTCAACTGTAGGGGTCTTAACACTAACATCTCTCACATAAGCCAAATATGCATCACACTCCTTTTCAACCATCCGCTGAGCCTTAAGAAAAAAAATGACTCGGCGAGGAGTATACTCCAAGGAACCTCTCAACTCTAACCTCGGAAATCCTGGCATAGTCAGCGTCACGGTCTTTGCGAAATCTACCATATTGAGTAGTAGTAAGTCAACTTTGGTCTCAAAACCACTGATAGCAATCAAACATTACTGATATACGCGGTCCACAACAAGAGAATCTCCCATCATAGTACAAACATAAATAGGGGAACTCAAAGAATCCCGGGTTTTCCCCAGATATGAAGCAAAATAGGAAGACACATATGAATATGTAGAGCCTAGGTCAAATAATACTGATGCATCACTATGACAAGCGGGAACAATACCTATAATGACTGAATCTGAAGCAATGGCCTCAGACCAGGCCAGAAGAGCATAGTACCTGGCCTAGCCTGGCCTCCCTCTCTAGGGCGACCTCGACCTCCCCGACCTCCACCTCGAGCTGCCGGAGGTGGTGGGGTAGAACCTGGGGCTGGAAGAATAGCTGGAGAACCCGGTGGAAGACGTGGAACTTGATAAATCTGTGAGGGTATACCCTGATAAGACGGAGGTGGTGTGCCCCTCCTCGCTTTGGGCAATCTCTGATCATATGATGAGGGTCACCACACTCAAAGCAACCCCTTGGAGGACGTGGCGAGTGTTGCTGACTCTAAACTGGCCTGCTGGGTTGGCCAGTGATAGCACCTCGAGCATGAGGCACCTGAGATACTGGTGGGGCATAATAAGGCTCCTGAGGTCTAGGAGGAGCTGGAATACCGCTGGCTGCTAGGATTGCTGAATGAACAGCGTGACTCACAAAACCCCTACCATAGCATGCTGCTGGTGCACGGGCTCCTGAAAAATGACCAGTCTCTCGAGACCTCTTGGCCTCTGTCTCCTCCCTATCCCGGGCTAACATAGTCTCAATCCTCTGGGGAATACTCACGGCCTACTGGTAAGTAATAACGATCTCCAGCTCTCTGTTCATGCTGGTTCGAATACTGGGGTGGAGTCCCTCAATAAAGCGCCGAACCCTCTCTCTGACAGTGACAACCAAAGCTGGTGCATGGCGAGCCAAATCGTTGAAACAGACTGCATACTCTGACACATTCATGGCACCCTGGCGTAGCTGCTCAAACTCCGTACGCCAAGCATCCCTGAAGCTCTGAGGGATAAACTCAAGTAGGAACATCTAGGAAAACATAGCCCAAGTAAGTGAAGTTTCCTCGTCCGGGCTACTAAGCTCAAAAGCACGCCACCACTGATAAGCTGCTCCCCTCACCTGGAAAGGAGTGAAAGAAACCCCACTCGTCTCCACAATACCCATAGTGCGGAGAATGCAATGACACCCCTCAAGAAAACACAGGGCGTTATCTGAAGCTAGTCCGCTAAACTCAGGTGGGTGGTACTTCTTGTACCTCTCAAGTCGGAGCTGCTCTGCCTCCGGAACAATTATCCTAGTTTCATGCTGAGCTGGAGCTGCTGGGGGCATAGGAATATACTCTGGAACCTGCCAAATATGAACCCTCTGCTCAGGAGTACGGGCTACGGGAGTCTGTGTCCCTCCTCTGGCCTGGGATGTAGCTGGAGCTATCGGGAGTAGACCCGCCTGAGACAGAGTACTGAAGGAACTCAAGAATTGGGCCAATGTCTCCTGGAGTTCTGGGGTAACAGTAAGGACCTCCTGTGCCCCTCCAACTGTAGCTGCTGGGGGCTTCTCTACCTCTGCTCTAGCCGGTGCTTGGGTTGCACCGCGTGCTCGTCCCCTGCCCCGGCCCCTACCTCTGGTGGCTCTGACTGGGGGCTCGGGTGCCTCTGCAAGCAAGAATAAAACAGAGTTTAAGAATTTGATGACAACAACTACCATGATAAGGAATTCCAAAGAATTTGATTGTTCTTAACAGTTACATAGCCTCTCGAAGATAGATACGGACGTCCCCGCACGGATCCGTGAGACTCTAATAAACCGGCTTGTGACTTGTGACTCCTATGAACCTAGACGCTCTGATAACAACTTGTCACGATCCAATTTACCCTCCAAAAGGTATCGTGACGGCACCTAGTCTCTATGACTAGGTAAGCCTAAAATTTTTGAAAAGTGACCGGATCAATAAATAAAGATAGAAAAGAACTCAAGTACATATATCGTAGTTGCTCAGCATATATATTTTCACTTCCAAAAACCCGGAATTTCACTATAGTCACAAGCTTTGTACTAAATGTAGCTCTATGCAATGAAACGGTAGAAAAATACACAAGTCTTTTATGCCTATACTAGAGTAGAAGGGGACTCGTGGGATTCTGCGGACACGGCAGAATTACCTCGCGGTCTCCTGGCTGCTGCTAGAACGGCTCGTAGCCACGATACTGGGTGCTGGTATCTGGATCAGCACATGGGAAAAACATGCCCGGGAAAAGGGCGTGAGTACTCCACATTCGGTACGCCGTAAGTGCCAAGCCTAACCTCAGTCAAGTTTTGATGAGGTCAGGTTGAGGCCCTACTAAGTTTGTAAAAATAAGTCAATATACAATTTTAAACAGTGAAGTATAGATAAGCAATGATAAACAGGATTAACAAAAACGTAATGATTTAATAACTGAAAGAGAGCCCCCGGCTCAACACAGCATCAACAGTAAATGTGCAATGTAGTACACAAGGAAAGCTCTCGGGTCTCAGTCCGGAGTCCCAATTTAAATATGCTATGCAGTGCAGGGGGAAAGCTCCCGGATCTATGTCCGTAGTCCCAATTTAAATATGCATTTCAATACAGGGGAAAGCTCCCGGATCTCGGTCCGTAGTCCCAATTTAAATATGCAAAGCAGAAGTATGTCAATTATGGTTTAATTAAACAATCCAGGAAAAATAACAGACAAGAATAGAGTAAAGCTACCTAAACATGATGTGACTAGTAGCACATAAGAGGAATTCAAGTCAGAATGGGTAGGCTGCTTACATTTACGCTATCTACCCTATTAAGATGGAAACAGTAATATATGAATGAACATGAGCGATTTCGTAGGAGTAAAAATAGGATTTTTATCATCAATGACCCGTGTACGCACTCGTCACCTCGCATACACGGCGTCCACATAACAAAATCAGTATAAAAATGCCTAAGGGAAAGTCCCCAACACAGAATTAGGCAAGCCACTTATCTTGACCGCGCTAATCAACTCAATACCACGCTCTTGCCACGAGTATCTGACTCTGTGTGGCGCAAATCTATTCAAATCGATTGCATGGTGTAAATATCACTTTTAGAACGAAATAGCTAATTATTTACAAGTTAATACGCGAAATTAGGAAATTCGTCCAAAAAGTCCCCCGGGCCCACGTATCGGAATCGGGTAAAATTTATATTTTTCGGACACCCATTCACTCACGAGTCTAACCATATAAGAATCTCTCAAATTGGAGGTCAAACACCCAATAAAAACTCAATAATTCGGTCTACGAAGTTCATCCCATTTTTCCCATTTTCTACCAAAAATTTTCGAAATTCAAGGTTGGATTTAAGATTGGAATCATGGAAATGGATCTATAATGGATAGAAATATCTTACCCATGTTACCCAGGTGCAAAAACCTCCAAAAATCGCCTCTCCCGAGCTCTCAAATTCGAAAATGGTGAAAATAACATAAACCCTCAGATTTGGGTATTTAAAAGACTGCCCAGGCATTTGTTATATGTGATCGCAGACAAGGAGTCGCTATCCCGGAGAGTAAAGAAACACGCGACTGGAATCATGCTATGCGATCGCAGAAAGCAGTACGCGATCGCGAACCTTGAGGACCCAGAGCCACGCGATCGCGGCTGGGGCCACGCGACCGTGTAGAACAAATATTGAAACTCCCCCAAACCGAGAATACTCTATGCGAACGCGGTCCTGGTCATGCGATCACGTTGACCAAGATTCCAACACACTGCGATCGCAGACCTTTTATTGCGATCGCAGAGAATAAGCGCAGGACCTCTCACTTTTACCTTACGTGATCACGGGTGAGCCATTGCGATCGCAGAGAGTAAAACTAGATATAGAAAAACCAAAAAAAACCAGCAAAGACTTATTGGCCAAAAATTTTCGTTGAACACCCGAAACACACTCGAGGCCCCCGATACCTCAACCAAAACTACCAACCAACCCTAATACTTCATTCAAACTTGGTCGAGCCTTAAAAACACATCTCATAACATCAAAATTATCAAATATGCATAGATTCAAGCCTAAGAACTTATGAAATTTCTAGAATTCACATCTGATGCCGAAACACGTCTAAATTCATCCGAATGACCTCAAATTTTGCACACAGGTCGTAAATGAATTTACGGACCTGCTGTCTCTTTCGAAATTCCATTCCGAGTCCGATATCCAAATTTCACTATCGGCCGAAATCGCCGAAATTCTAACTTTTGCCAATTCAAGCCTAAATCCACAACCGACCTCGAAGTATATTCCGAACATGCTCCTAACCCCGAAATCAACCAATGGATCTAACGGAGTCGGCAGAATTCCATTTTGGATCCGTCTTCACACAACTCTAGCTACGACCCGATTTCTAATGCTAAATTCCACATTTATGGACTATGTGTCTAAAATCGCTCCGGATTTCATCACTCAACGCTCCGACAAGTTGGAATAAGATAAATAGACATAGGAGAAGCGGTTATTAGGGGATCGGAGTGTAAATTCTCAAAATGACCGACTGGGTCGTTACAATAGTGAAAATAAAAGTGCCTAAAAAGGAACCAATGATTTGATAAACATAAGAATTGTGACCTTTTATAATCGTAGACTTGTGACAAAAGGCCTCAATTACCATTTCATTGTCCTTCGTAATAGTAGTATATGAGAGAAATGATTATTGACAAAATAAAAATATTTAAATATACTTCATATTCACTGATGTTTTCTGCGTCGAAAATGCGCCTAACAGGTTATTGTCAACTGCATATTCAATAATAATGGCAAGATAAGTGAGAATTAATACCACCTGTATCGCACAGAGCAAAAGTAAAATAGTTAGGGCAACAAATCGTTAGCTTTTTCTTGCCGTTATCAAAAATAATTGAAATACAGCAGCGCCACCAAAATTAACAATATACAAGCTTACAAAATATACTCATTCAAGCGAAAGAGATTGATGATTAATGATTTCTCTTGCTACATTCTCATCAGTCTACAACAAATGGTGACATAACTTTTTTAAAGACTAAATGACGCAAAGTGTACAATATTCATCTAATGCAACAAAACCAAGGTAATTATTTGAACCTAAGTATAGGCACCTTGATACTTTAATGGTCCGCCTGTACATTATGCAAGTCCATGGAATGTAAGAGTATATATAAAAACATCAATTGTTCCTAAACTGTTGAATATTTTATATGAGCAACATTCAAGTAGCTCATAAAGAACCAATCACCAGAGAAGCCAACAGTATTATCAAAGCCAAAAGCACAAAAAAGCTCTAAGGTCTGTTAGGGGTTTAAGCGCAAAATGCAAATGGAGAAAAATGATAAATATGTATGTGTAGTTCAAGACTAATATCTATAAGAATGAATACCAAATATATGGACAAAGTAATTAAAGAAAATTTAAATCCAATAACCATTCCCAAAGGCAATAAAAGAATTAAAGGGCTTATTCAAATTGTGATTTGTTTGTACTTCCAAGTTACTTCGAAGAACAAATTGTTTTATACACTTGTTTTACTATGAATAACACGTGCCTTTGATTAGTTAGAAGGTTTATAATGTAGTAATGAATTTAAACATATAACTTAAGAGCTTACAATACTATCATTTAACTAATAGAAAGATACGGCATGGAAAATTGTCTTCTTTCAGCCTTCTGCTTAAGTTTCAGCAGTTAAAAAGGCCATATGGCTTATAGATACACGAGTATCACTATAATTTTTAATAGTACTTTAATAATATAACTATTATTTTTTAATAGTACTATTTAACATAAAGAATTTTCTGAAGCAGCACCACAAAAATAGAAATCACGCATAACTATAGTTACATTTTAAAAAAACATATACTACTTAAAAATTTGAACATAAGCAAAAAAAGCGCAACAAATAATAGTTTTAATTTAACGATTTTACGAAGTATTTTCTAGCCAGTACTTTAAGCATTGGAGGTATGAGTATCTAACTTTATAACCTTATTATTTATGTGGAGCGCCAGTACAACGACGCACAAGTTTGACATCTTTAAATTGTAACAATAATTTATAATAATATGCATTAGATATTTATCAATGACTCATGTTATATAAATACAGTTAATTGAAATAATAAACTTGCAATAATGATAGCTCATTCGTAGATGATGATCTGTATGCATATGTGAAGCCGACAAACCATATTGCAAATTTTGTTCTTGTTGTGAATTTGAGCATTGCGTGGCTCAGACTGAGATGATGAAATATGCCACAACTCTTCATGGGTGTACTACGTAATCGAGTGAAATTTTTACTAATGTTATGTAAGTTAATGGTTGATGTGTTTTCCCTTTTCCAAAAACATTCGATGTGGTAGAAGTAGGATCAACAAAGTCTGTAAACATAAAACGAAAAAAATAAGCTATATGGAAAAACTTAGGGAAACTATTAAACCAATAAAGAATGTCATGATAACACATGTATTTTATAAATATAGTCATATGTTCATAAAGCAAATTGTGTTTAAAATAAAAATGCTATATTTAACCCATTTCAGGTGGGACTATATAGTTTTAGGATTTGATAGAAGGCATTGACAAAAAAGAAAATCAGCTATTGAGTGAAAAAATAATTATCTATGCATTTGGTAGATTGTTCTAACAGCCGATGGCTAATAGCGATTTCTTCCTAGAATAGATCAGATAAGAAACAAAATGTAAACAAAACCGAAAAATAAGAACACTATTACTCTCTAAGTTTGTATGGTCCATTTGTTTGGTATCTAAACTTTAATTTTTATGAACACCGTTTATTTCCCAAACACTTAACACAATAGCTCATTTAGTATGTCAAACATTTCGTACACGCTTACTATACTTCTAGGGCAAAACTTGCATACCCATTTATCTTTTCCCCTTTTTTTCTACTATTTTTCTTTTAGCATAATATAATATATGTAATTTTCACCCTAAACGAACAACATTGTAACGACTCGATCGGTCGTTTTGCGTTATCGAACCCCGTTCCCCTAAATGAAACTTCTCATAGCGGCTTTTTACGATTTATGACTTGCAGGAACTGGTGGTCCGAGATTCGGAGGTGTTTAGAGTGCTATAGGAACAAATGATTCCTTAAGGTTGGACTTTAAGGCCAAGTTTGACTTCGATCAACATTTTCGTAAAACGACCTCGGAATCGAGTTTCGTCGATTCCGATAGCTTCGTGTGATGATTTTGGACCTGGGCGTATGCTCAGAATGGGTTTCTGATTACCCGGGAGCGTTTCGGCACCCAATATTGAAATAAGAAGTTCCTTAAGTCCCTATTGTGGTTATGGACGTGTTTTTGTGTTAACGAGGTCTGAACGGAATTTCGAGATGGGCAATAGTTCTGTTATGTCATTTATGACTTGCCTGCAAAATTTGGTGTCATTCCGAGTAGTATAGTTCAATTCGGCGCGTTATTAGCGAAGTCTAGAAAACATAAAGTTCCTAAGTTTGGTTCTTGGGGTTTTGAGGTGTGATTTTGAGTTTTAGCATTGTTTTGGGTGTTCCAAAGGCTCGAGCGAGTCCGTATTATGATTTGGGACTTGTTGGTATTTTTGGACGAGGGCTCGGGTGGGCCCAAGGGCCTCCTGGGCACCCAACGGGGCTAAAAACCAGCTAAAATAGCTGCTGGTGCACCTGATCTGGTGTGACTGTAGGTGCGGTTGCCCAGTCGCAGGTGCGACCCCAGGTAAGGTCCCCATTTCTCGCAGGAGCGGAACCGCTGGTGCGGCCATCCCTCCGTAAGTGCGAACCCAGCCCTTCCCGTCCAATTCCGCAGGTGCGAGCCCCAACTCACAGGCGCGAGACCGCAGGTGCGGTCCCCGAGCTGCAGGTGCGGAATCCCTGTAGGCCAGGTAATATATATTCTTTGAAACTCGGGATTTCACCCCCTTCATTAATTTTCCTCCTCCATTGGAGTCTTGTGAGCTTGGGGAGAGCACACCACAACCTAGCTACTGTCAAGGTAAGTTAATTCCACTTCAACACTGATGTGTGGCTAGAATTCATGGTTTAACACGTTATATGCCTTACATTTTATGTGCGTTAATGATAAAAATACACTTTGTATGTGCATAATGGAGTCTATTTCATGTGTAGGTGAATTGGAGATGGAAGCCGAGCTAAATGGATGCATAAACGTCGAAAATACGCTCAAGAGACGAAGAGGAGTGCACCGGGCTATAGCCGGGTGTTTGAGTCTTAAGGCCAGGCCTAGCCCGGCGTTACCCAGGCCTTAGAGCCATAACGCCAGGCCTGGCCTGGCTTTATCCAGGCGTTAGGGCCATAAAGCCAGGTCCCTGGTCTGGTCCAATCCGAGTTTTGAAGATTTTAAGTGTTTCCCGGTTTGAATAGAAGTCTCCTGCATGTTTAGGGTTTATCCCAAGCATATAGACCCAAAAACACAACTTGAAGAGGGGATGCCATTAGGGACAAGAGACGCCTAAGGAATACTACTCAGAGAAGCAAAACATTGATTTTTACATCTTTCATTCATTACTTTGTAGTTTAATTATGCAAGTTATTTTGGGTTTCATTCTTATGAACATGTTTAGCTAATTTCTTTAATCTAGGGTTTTGATGGAACCCGTTGGGGGATAAACTTATTGTGTTATTAATATAGTTTTGATTGGTTGATTAATCTCTATTTGTTCAACTACGTTCTTGTTGTAGTTGATTGAAGGGCCCTCAATTAGCTGTTCCTATTTATTATGTATCTACTTGAGAGAGAGTGCATATTTAGGTAGTTGTTTGAACAACATCACTCCCGGAGTATAGACGAAAGTCATAACCGAGGGTTTAGAGGTTGGATTAGAGATAACGATACCTCGGGTGCAATCTAAAGTGAACTGTAATGCAATCTAGCTAGCGTAACTTGAGAGAGTGCGTCTAGTAAATTATCATAATTACTTGAGAGAGATTTATGGTAGATAGAGTGTTCATGATTGATAGAGACAACTAATCAAGCTATATGAAGTATTCGAGAAGTAAGTTCACCGACGGGGGAAACCATAACCTTAGACCTTTATTACAATTGTTTACACCTTATTGTAGTTAATCTTTAGTTTTAATATTTTCATTCAATTATAGTAGTTTAAACAACACCAAGTGAAAATTTAGTATTCTGACAACTTGCTTGATACGTTAACTCCCTGTGGGATCGACTCTGGGCATAATACCCTGGATTATATTTGTAATGCCCGCTTAGTCTTTTATTAGATACAGTTGAGCATGATCAAATTTTTGCGCCATTGCTGGGGAATTAACGGTATTATCAATTGAGTTGGAAGAAATACAAATTTCTTAAATATAGTCAATTTTCTTTAAATTTTCGTTTTTACATTAAAAGTTTAATGTTTGATAACGTGTTGCAGGTGCATGCCTAGAAACTCATCGAGGACTGGTGAAGTAGTTGATGCCTTATCAGATCCCGAGAAAGTTTTCAAGGCCCTAAACCGAAACAACCGGAAAAGCAAACATCAACCACAAATTGAACAAATTGAAACCGACATGGAAGATCCACACAACCGGAACAATAATGGGGATGATGTGGTAGACCCAGTCGCTCAAATAGGGGCAGTGGTTCCCTTATATGACTGGGCATAACCCACAGCTGAGAATTTGGCCACTGTGATACGGGTCCCTCAGATACAGGCCGAGTCCTTCCAGATAACAAATAATATGCTGCACTTATTGCAGAACAAAGGGCTATTCTCAAGGTCATACATTGAATACCCACAGCAGCATTTGAAAAACTTCCTGTCAATTTGCAAAACACAGAGGCAGCCAAATGTTCACTTAGGAGGCAATAAAACTGTTATTGTTTCCATTCTCAGTGACTGGCGCTGCCCAGACTTGGCTAAACTCACTCCCCATCAATTCCATTACCACATGGGAGGAGTTAGTCAAACAGTTCGTGAACAAGTTTCATCCACCCAACAAGACTGCTCAACAAATTGATGAAATCTTGAGCTTCAGACAGAAACCAGTTGAAACACTGCAAGAGACATGGGAACGATTTAAGGGGATGCTGGTTATCTGTCCACATCATGGTATTCCAGAGCAAATGTTGGGGCAGCATTTTTATATGGGTTTGGCTGATACTGTTAAAGCAAATGTTGATGCTTCGGCTGGTGGAGCATTCTTGAGCAAAACGTGGAGAGAAAGTCAAATCTTACTTGATAAAATTGCACAGAATTCAGGATGGACTATAAGGAATGCACCCATTACTCCTGTAGTTCACTCAGTGCCATTCGATCCATCTAATTCTATTGCAGAGAACGTGGCCACCTTGATAACACAGATGAGTATACTTACTAAGAAGGTGGAGGAATCAGGACAAAAGCAGCAGGTACACATCGTAGACACAACCAATGGGGGCTTATGCACATATTGCATTAGTCAACCACTTGGTAATCACTGGAATGCAGAATGTCATCACCCTCCTTATCCAGATGTGTAGAATTATGGAAGCCAGATACCAGGGGGGAAGAACTGGGGTCAGCACGTTCAACCATATAGACCACCCCACCAAATGCAGAACAGTGGAAATATGGGTGTCAGAGGACAACAAGGTAATGCAGCACCGTATCAGAGGCCACAAGGTTATAACCATCAGAATCAACAACAAGCATACTACC
>ML376172.1:0-114172 GCA_005239525.1 Nicotiana knightiana | reverse complement strand
ATGATGCATCCCTGACTGTTGGGGACCCTTTGGATGAATGTTTGATGAATCTAGATGATATGAACGGTGAAGAACTGGCAGATTGGGTGTTAGCACTTGAGGAAAAAGGGGTATGGCCAAAGGCTCTCGAGTTTGAGTCACTATACGTAGAGGAAAGAGAGAACCCGCCGGCCAAGCCATCTATTGAAGAACCACCCAGGTTGGAACTGAAATCGGAGGATGTCGATGTGGTAGAAAAGATACTAGAGTTAACCATGGACATCGATGATACATACTTTCTTGAATCTATTGTCATTATTGTTGAGGATGTTGGTACACACTCCAACCATTTTTTCACATTGTGTGGGGATGATGATATGCAAATAGAGTTATCCGAACCACCTGATATGTTGTGGGATAAAGAACAAGATGCCTACATTCTGGAATTCTTCCTGCTAGAAAGTAGGGAGTACATATTTCGTCAAAAGGCGAAGAAGTGCAGATTACTACATTGTTTTATTGGGCCAGGCAGATTTGTTCCACCACCCCAGGAGCATGATCATAGAGAAGATTCAAAACTTGGGATCCAATTTATAAGTTCAAAGTGGAGGCATAAAGTGATTCAAGCGGATGCTTGAAGAAGCAGGGGAAGGAAAACTAATGGAAAGGATGGCGAAGCTACTTGGATAAGGGAGTTTCTTGCACCTTACTTTAATTTCTTGTTTTGTCTATATGTGATGCACTGAGGACACTGCATGATTTAAGTGTGGGGTGTTGTACATATTTGTTGTGATTTATTGTTTAGTGTGATTTCTTGTTAGTAGCTTTAGCTTTTATTGTTAGTAAGTTTTTCTTTTAGGTAGAACAAAACAAGAAAAATCAATATTAGAAATATGTGGACTCTTCCCGAAGATGGATCTCTTAGACAGTTCTCTTGAGGGAAGTAAGTCTAAACAAAATACCAAAAAAACAAAAAAAAAAAGATTTTTGTTTTAGGTAGTGTAGTAATTCCCCCTTGGTTTTTCTTTGGACCACGGTTCTTTTCCAAGGGTTTTTAATTGAATCGGGTGTAGGTAATTTTTAATTTTTAAGAGTAGGAATCACATGGTTAAGGTCTTAAAAGTAGCAATATATCGAAACGTGCTAATGCCTTGAGAATAGTCAGTACTTTGGTTGTGATGCTTCGGCTCAATTGNTCCCTGACTGTTGGGGACCCTTTGGATGAATGTTTGATGAATCTAGATAATATGAACGGTGAAGTACTGGCAGATTGGGTGTTAGCACTTCAGGAAAAAGGGGTATGGCCAAAGGCTCTCGAGTTTGAGTCACTATACGTAGAGGAAAGAGAGAACCCGCCGGCCAAGCCATCTATTGAAGAACCACCCAGGTTGGAACTGAAATCGGAGGATGCTGATGTGGTAGAAAAGATACTAGAGTTAACCAAGGACATCGAGGATACATACTTTGTTGAATCTAGTGTCGTTAGTGTTGAGGATGTTGGTACACACTCCAACCATTTTTTCACATTGTGTTGGGATGATGATATGCAAATAGAGTTATCCGAACCACCTGATGAGTTGAGGGATAAAGAACAAGATGCCTACATTCTGGAATTCTTCTTGCCAGAAAGTAGGGAGTACACATTTCATCGAAAGGCCAAGAAGCGCAGATTACTACATTGTTTTATTGGGCCAGGCAGATTTGTTCCACCACCCCAGGAGCATGATCATAGAGCAGATTCAAAACTTGGGATCCAATTCATAAGTTCAAAGTGGAGGCATAAAGTGATTCAAGCGGATGCTCGAAGGAGCAGGGGAAGCAAAACTAATGGAAAGGATGGCGAAGCTACTTGGATCAGGGAGTTTCTTGCACCTTACTTTTATTTCTTACTTTGTCTATATGTGATGCACTGAGGACACTGCATGATTTAAGTGTGGGGTGTTGTACATATTTGTTGTGATTTGTTGTGTTTAGTGTGCTTTCTTGTCAGTAGTTTTAGCTTTTCTTGTTGGTAAAGTTTTTTTTAAAGTAGAACAAAGCAGAGAAATTTAATTAGAAATATGTGGACACTTCCTGACGATGGATCTCCTAGACAGTTTTCTTGAAGGAAGTAAGTCTAGAGAAAATACCAAAAAGATTTTTTGTTTTAAGTAGTGTAGTAATTCCCCCTTGGTTTTTCTTTGGACCACGGTTCTTTTCCAAGGGTTTTTAATTGAACCGGGTGTAGGTAGTTTTTAATTTTTAAGAGTAGGAATCACATGGTTAAGGGCTTAATAGTAGCAATATCTCGAAACGTGCTAATGCCTTGAGAATGGTCAGTACTTTGGTTGTGACGCTTAGGCTCAATTTTTTTGACTCCAGGATAAATACCTTAAATCAGGAATTCTTAAGATTTTCTTAACTGCTTTGACTGGAGTGTCGTGATAGATCCAATCCTGAGTGAGTTATGTGCCAAGTGTGTGTGAGGTTTGTATGTTATTCTGTGCATTGCATTTGATGTCTAGAACTTGCCCCGTGTGTGTGCAAAGCGAAATAGAAGTTTTGTTCAGTCATGGAAGTGATATAGGCATTTCTTTGTTGAGCCAGCTAATTATATTGTACCCACCTAATTGTTATGTATCGTAGTTAATCCCATTGAGCCTATAATCCTATTTCTTTGGCAACCACATTACAAGCCATACCTTTTTTTTTTAATCGATCATATATTTGAACCTTGTCACCTCTCGTAAGCACTGAAAAAGTGATGAAATATGGAAAAGTTAAAGTGTGGGGTGGTAGGTTGGTTTTTGAGGGGAATAATTGAAATAAGGAGAAAGGAGCACTGTTTGAAAAAGTAAGAGTCACTTGAGAAAAAGAAAAAAAAAGGAAAAAAGAAAAGAAAAAAATAAACAGGAAAGAAAAATATATGTGGTGACTCTTGATGTAATTGTGCTTAAAGAAGTATGGGGTAATAACATTGATGTGAAGGTGGAGTTTGGCTTAATATAAGTTTGAGGTTGAGCGCTAAAGTATATGTATTAAAGTGCTTAGGGAGGTGTAGTCACTCTTATATCCAAATGTATCCTACCCGTCCCGCAGCCTACATTACAACCAAATAAAGTCCTACTTGATCCTAGACTGAATGAGCTCGATTAGTAGAGTAGTACACTACGAGCAAGCCTATGGTGCATCTTTTGTAGCATATGAATATTATTTCTAAGAGTGAGTCAATTCTTTCTATCTTGAGTTCCTAAGTGTTCTTAAAGTTTATTGTGTGTAGAACTAACTCTTTGATTTGGTGAGGGCACATGATTCACGAAGGAAAGTTAATGTTGTTGACCTCTAAGAGAGTAGTGAGTGAATTGTGAATAAAGCATGGTATATGTGAGTCGACTATTGAGGCGATGATGCCACACCTCTGTGCTTAAACTGTTTTAAAAATTCTTGGTATAACGTGTTAAGGGATTTGCTTAATAAGTTGTGTACATGAGTGTAGTTTTATTGCTCGAGGACGAGCAAATGTTTAAGCGTGGGGTATTGATGTGTGGCTAGAATTCATGGTTTAACACGTTATATGCCTTACATTTTATGTGCGTTAATGATAAGAATACACTTTGTATGTGCATAATGGAGTATATTTCATGTGTAGGTTAATTGGAGATGGAAGCCGAGCTAAATGGATGCATAAACGTCGAAAATACGCTCAAGAGTCGAAGAGGAGTGCACCGGGCTATAGCCGGGCGTTTGAGCCTTAAGGTCAGGCCTGGCCAGGCCTGATCCAGGCGTTTGAGCCTTAAGTCCAGGCCTAGCCTGGCGTTACCCAGGCCTTAGAGCCATAATGCCAGGCCTGGCTTGGCTTTATCCACGCTTTAGGGCCATAAAGCCAGGTCTCTAGTCTGGTCCACTCCGAGTTTTGAAGATTTTAAGTGTTTCCCGGTTTGAATAGAAGTCTCCTACATGTTTAGGGTTTATCCCAAACATATAAATAAACCCAAAAACACAACTTGAAGAGGGGATGCCATTAGAGACAAGAGACGCCTGAGGAATACCACTTAGAGAAGCAAAACATTGATTTTTACATCTTTCATTCATTACTTTGTAGTTTAATTATGCAAGTTATTTTGGGTTTGATTCTTATGAACATGTTTAACTAATTTCTTTATTCTAGGGTTTTGGTGGAACCCGTTGGGGGATGAACTTATTGTGTTATTAATATAGTTTTGATTGGTTGATTAATCTCTATTTGTTCAACTACATTCTTGTTATAGTTGATTGAAAGGGCCCTCAATTAGCTGTTCCTATTTATTATGTATCTACTTGAGAGAGAGTGCATATTTAGGTAGTTGTTTGAACAACAGCACTCCCGGAGTATAGACGAAAGTCATAACCGAGGGTTTAGAAGTTGGATTAGAAATAACGATACTTCGGGTGCAATCTAAAGTGAACTGTAATGCAATCTAGCTAGCGTAACTTGAGAGAGTGCGTCTAGTAAATTATCATAATTACTTGAGAGAGATTTATGGTAGATAGAGTCTTCATGATTGATAGAGATAAATAATCAAGCTATATGAAGTATCCGAGAAGTAAGTTCACCGACGGGGGCAACCATAACCTTAGACCTTTATTACAATTGTTTACACCTTATTGTAGTTAATCTTTATTTATAACATTTTCATTCAGTTGTAGTAGTTTAAACAACACCAAGTGAAAGTTTAGTATTCTGACAGCTTGCTTGATACGTTAACTCCCTGTGGGATCGACTCTGGGCATAATACCCCGGATTATATTTGCAACGCCCGCTTAGTCTTTTATAGATACAGTTGAGCGTGATCAAATACTAATTTAATTCATGATTTTCTAGCTAATTTGACTACTAAATCACTGGAAAGTCAAGAATTGGGTAGTAATTTAGGGTTGTTGAGAAATTGGTGAATTACCCATTTATTGCCATAAATTTAAGTAGATATCATATATTAACGATCCTTAGGCTTCGGGTAAGCGATTCCTCCGTGAGTTTTCGGAATTCGAGCGTCCGGGCATGGGGTTGGATTTTGGGAATTCTTCAAGAATGTTAAATTATTGAGTAAATAGGATAATTTTCCTACTTTGAGCATGCATTGATATCATTGTACCATATTTGGCTAGTTGCAAGTCCTCGGGGCTAGAGTTCCGAGTTCGGGCGCGTCCTTGGTCCGACAGGTAGATTTGACACGATGTGAGTCTCCTTTCTAACCTTGTACGGGGGAATTATTCCCCTAGGTGATTTAAAATGCTATATGTGATACTTTGTGGGGGCTACGTACATACAAAGTGACGAGAGTCCGTACGTAGCGACTATTACTATTATGTCCGGGTAGTTAGGACCACATCATGCCCTGTGTTTTACTTGATAAGAACTATGTGCTTAATGAATTAACGTTACATGTTGCTTATGTCCCCGAAGTTATGAAATTTAAGAAAAACTTGTAAGAAATTGTTCAGTGAAAAGTATTCTTTTAAAACGGAATAATGTGTGTGCATGTGACCGCTTCGCAATTTACATTCCACGAGTGGAGTGTGATTTCCCCCACTCTTATGGGAGCGGGTTGTACGCCATGGCAGATTGAGAGATGAACTTTTGGTACGGGCCGTTCGATCCTCGGCAATGCATAGAGGGATTGAGAGATAAACTTTTGGTATGGGCCGTTTAATCCTCGACAGAGAGATTGAGAGATGCACTTTTAGTACGTGCAGTTCGATCTTCGGCAGTGCATAGAGAGGTTGAGAGATTCACTTTTGGTACGGGTCGTTCGATCCTCGGTAATGCATAGATGTGAGTACTTTGTGGAGAGGTGCACTTTTGGTTCGATCCTCGGCAGTGCACGGGCATGACTATATTATGACTCCGGCCGGTTGTCCTTACCCTGCACGCGTATGATTTATTTGTCACTGCATTCATGGATATTGATCTGACAGATATATGGGATAATGTGAAGTGGTAATTGTTGTATTTATTAACAGTGTTTTTCCCTGGATTTCAGTACCTTACATATATATACTTGTTGCTTTACTGTCTCTACATGCCTACTGTTTCCATTATATTCTGTTAGATTATACTGTTGGACCTTAGTGAGTGTCATGTCGACCGTTCGTCACTACCTCTTCGAGGTTAGGCGGGATACTCACTGGGTACATATATATTTATGTACTCATGTTGCACTTCTGTACTTAATTGTACAGGTTTTGAGGCTGGTGTTTCTGATTATCCGACCGGAGCTTGACATATATTCTGGACCTGACTCCACGGTGAGCTGCCTCCCTTGGGGATTCTCAGCAGTGCTATGGAGTTATGTTTTGTTTATTTCTGTCTACTTCTCTCAGAGAACATTACAGTTTGTATCATCTTTTGTATATTCTACTAGTTCGCCTATTGACTTGTGACACTAGTTCCTGGCACGCACATAATAACTCTTTATTTTGGGGCTGTATATATTGGATCATGATCATTGTGGCTGTATTTACTTAAGTTGGTTAATGTTCCCGCTTTTATTTAAAGGATCTAAGCTTAAAACTTTGGGAATATGTGGGGTTGGTATGTTAAATAAGGATAATCTCACTAGTAAACAGTTGTTGGCTTGCCTGACTCCGGTGTTGGGAGCCATCACGACCTGTGTTTGATTTTGGGTCGTGACAACATGGTATCAGAGCACTAGGTTCACGTAAGTCTCACGAGTCATGGGAAAACTCAGTAGAGTCTTTCATATCGGTACGGAGACGTGTGTACTTATCTTCAGCAGGCTATAAGGTGTTAGGAAACCTCTCTTTGTTCTTATTCTATCATGCAGTCGATGATTTATTAAATTCATTCTTCTATTCTATCACAGATGGTGAGTACGCGCACATCTGATGTTCCAGATCTGGGAAGGGCCGCTACCTCTGCTGGTAGAGGCCGAGGGAGGGCACCGGCCCGTGGTAGGGGACGAGGGCATCCTAGAGCTATTCTAGTCCCGCCACCAGAGGACCCTATTATAGAGGAGCAGGATTAGGTGCCTCCAGCGGATCCCGCACCAGTAGACTTTATGACGGCGCCAGGCTTCCAGGCAGTCATGGGCCGTATGATGAGGTTTATGGACACTATGTCCCAGGTTGGTTTATTTCCTGCAGATCCTGCCACTTCTCAAGCGGGAGGGGGAGCCCAGAACCCTACTGCCCAGGCCGTAGGACCGACATCAGCATTACATCACACCCCGAGTACACTGTCCGTGGGTGGGTCCCAGCCTGTAGTAGCAGCACCGGAGCCCAGACCAGTTGCGGATGGCAATCAACAGAAGATGTTAGACAGATGGACTCGATTGCGCCCTCCATTCTTCGGGGGTGAGCTAGGTGAGGATGCCCAGGACTTCATTGATAGGTGCAGGGATAGACTGCACAACATGGGGATCCTAGCGTCCCATGGAGTGTATTTCACCACATTCCAGTTAGAGGGCAGAGCTCGCAGGTGGTGGAAGTCTTATATTCTCAGCAGGTCAGCAGACTCTCCTACTGTCACTTGGGAGCAGTTCACACAGATGTTTTTGGACAGATATATTCCACGCTCTGAGAGGGAAGATCTGCAGGGTCAGTTTGAGCGGTTAGAGCAGGGGCAAATATCCGTGACAGATTATGAGGCCAAATTTTTAGAGTTGTCACGCCATGCACTTATGATATTACCCACCGATGTTGAGAGAGTGCGGAGGTTTGTAGTAGGGTTACATCCAGGTATTTGATCCACCATGGCTCGAGAGGTGGAGATGGGTACCCCTTATCAGCTCGTAGTGGAGATTGCTAGCAGGATCGAGGGTTATCGGTCGAGGAGCAGGAAGCAGGGGCAGCAGGATAAGAGGGCCAGATTCTCTGGAGATTTCAGAGGCGCCCCAGCTAGGGGCAGGGGTCAGTATAGCAGTGGTCAGCCCAACAGGCTTTTATATTTCGCACCTCCACCACCTCCCCGAGGTGTTCCAGTGAGGCCTCATTTCAGCGCCATGCCAGAGCATTCCTACCGTCCTCCAGCCATTCAGAGTTCACACAGTGGTTATCCCAGTCATCCTTCGATCCTTCGATCCTTATTTCAGTGATATGCCTGAGGGCTCTCATCGCCCTCCGGCCATTCAGGGATCTTCTTTCGGGGTAGTAGACTATGCCACTTAGGAGTTGTTATGAGTGTGGAGAGCCAGGTCATATGAGGAGGAAGTGCCCCAGGTATCAGGGCAAGGCTGTACATTAGGGCTATCAGCCGATGGGTCTACCAGCAGTAGTCCGGCCACCTAGAGGTGGAGGACAGGTCGACAGGGGTCGTCCTAGAGGTGGAGGCCAGTCAGGGGGAGGTCATGCAACTCTTGTTCACTCTGGTGGAGCCCAGTCTTCCGATATTCCAGCCATATTCTATGCCATTCCGGCAAGATCAGATGCAGTGGCCTCAGACGCCGTGATCACATGTATTATTTCAGTATATGGTAGAGAGGCATCAGTGTTATTTTATCAAGGATCCACTTATTCCTATGTTTCGGTCTTACTTTCTCATTTTCTGGATGTCCCTCGTGAGTCCTAGGGTTCACTTATTTATGTGTCCACTCCTGTAGGCGATTCTGTGGTTGTGAACTGGATTTCCCGGTCCTCTGTGATTTTATTTTGTTGGTTTGAAACTCGAGCGGATCTTTTATTGCTCGGCATGGTTGATTTCGAGATTATTTTAGGCATGGATTGGCTATCTCCTTATCATGACGTGCTAGATTTCCATGCCAAGACAGTTACCTTAGCCGTGCCCGAGTCGCCTAGGCTGAAGTGGAGAGGTTCCTCAGTTAGTACAGCCAGCAGGGTTATTTCGTTCTTGAAGGCTCGACATATGGTCGAGAAGGTTTGTCTAGCCTATCTTGCTTATGTGCGGGACATTACCGCCGAGTCTCCAACGATTGATTCAGTGCCATTGGTTCGAGATTTTGCGGATGTATTTCCTTCTGATCTTATGGGCATGCCTCCGGACTGTGATATTGATTTCTACATTGATTTAGCTCCAGACACCCAACCTATATCCATTCCTCTGTACCGTATGGCTCCGAAAGAGTTGAAGGAGTTGAAAGAGCAGCTTGAGGAGTTGTTAGCTAAGGGGTTCATCAGACCGAGTGTATCACCGTGGGGTGCTCCAGTTTTATTTTTGAAGAAGAAGGATGGGTCTATGCGGATGTGTATTGATTACCGCCAGTTGAACAAGGTTACCATTAAGAACAAGTATCCCTTGCCGTGCATCGATGATTTGTTTGACCAGTTTCAGGGTTCTCGTGTGTTTTCTATGATTGATTTGCAATCGGGGTATCATCAGTTGGGGATTCGGACTTTAGATGTTCCGAAGACTGCTTTTCGTACGAGATATGGCCATTATGAGTTCCTAGTGATGTCCTTTGGCTTGACTAATACCCCAGCAGCATTCATGGACTTCATGAATAGGGTGTTCAGGGTGTATATTGAGTCCATTGTCATTGTGTTCATTGATGATATTTTGATTTACTCACGTAGCCTGGGGGAGCACGAGCAACATTTCAGAGTTGTGCTCCAGACTTTACGAGAACAGAAGCTATATGCTAAGTTCTCCAAGTGTGACTTTTTGTTGGATTCTGTGGCATTTTTGGGGCATGTGGTATCCGAAGAGGGTATCAAGGTTGATCCTCAGAAGATCGAGGCAGTTTAGAGTTGGTCGCGTCCTACTTCAGCTACAGAGATCATGAGCTTTTTGGGCCTAGCAGGCTATTATCGCTGATTTGTGGAGGGTTTCTCTTCTATTGCAGCTCCATTGACTAGATTAACTCAGAAGAATGCCCCATTTCGATGGTCTGACGAGTATGAGGTGAGCTTTCAGAAGCTTAAGACAACATTGACCTCGACACAAGTTCTAGTATTTCCTTCCGGTTCTAGGATGTACATAGTATATCGCGACGCTTCACGTNTGAGAAGAATTACCCTGTGCACGATTTGGAGTTGGCGGCGATTGTTCACGCTCTTAAGATTTGGAGGCACTACTTGTATGGAGTGTCCTGTGAGGTTTATACAGACCATGTAGCTTGCAACACTTGTTCAAGCAGAAGGATCTTAATTTGAGGCAGTGCAGATGGCTTGAGTTGTTGAAAGATTAGGATATCACCATTCTTTATCACTCGGGCAAGGAAAATGTTGTAGCAGATGATTTGAGCAGGAAGGCGGAGAGTATGTGTAGCTGGGCTTATATTGCAGCGGAGGAGAGACCTCTAGCCTTTGACATTTAGTCCTTGGCCAATAGCCTAGTGAGGTTAGACCTTTCAGAGCCTCATCGAGTTTTAGCACATGTGGTTGCTTAGTCTTCGTTATTGGGGGAGATTAAGGCCCGACAGTTCTATGATCCGTGCTTAACAGAGCTTCAGGAGACAGTTGATCAGGGGAGGGCCAAGGAGGATACTAATGGCGAGGATGGTGTTCTGATACTTCAGGGCTACTTATGTGTTCCTAATGTTGATGGCCTGAGGGAGAGGATTCTAGAGGAGACACACAGTTCTCGGTATTCTATTCATCCTGGTGCTACGAAGATGTATCGTGACTTGAAGCATCATTTCTGGTGGAGGCGGATGAAGAAGGACATTGTGGAGTATATGACTAGGTGTCTTAATTTTCAGCAGGTGAAGTATGAGCACCAGAGGCCAGGAGGCCTACTTCAACAGATGACCATTCTTGAGTGGAAATGGGAGCACATCGTTATGGACTTCGTGTCTGGGTTGCCTCGGACTTTGAGGAAGGTTGACGCGGTTTGGGTCATTGTGGATAGATTGACCAAATCGGTGCATTTCATTCCAGTAGCTACTACATATACTTCAGAGAGATTGGCCCAAATCTACATTCGGGAGATAGTCCGGTTGCATAGTGTGTCGGTATCCATTATATCAGATCGAGGTCCCCAATTCACCTCACACTTCTGGAGAGCATTGCATAGTGATATGGGCACCCAGATAGACCTCAACACAGCGTTTCACCCTCAGACTGATGGTCAGTTTGAGCGTATAGTTCAGATACTGGAGGACATGCTCAGGGCATGTGTGATTGACTTCGGAGGTCAGTGGGACCAGTTCTTGACTTTGGCCGAGTTTGCTTACAATAATAGTTATCAGTCCAGCATTGAGATGGCACCATTTGAGGCTTTGTATGGTCGGCAATGTCGTTCTCCTATCTGGTGGTTTGAGCCTGGCGAGACTAAG
Source organism: Nicotiana knightiana (assembly GCA_005239525.1). Taxonomy (NCBI): domain Eukaryota; kingdom Viridiplantae; phylum Streptophyta; class Magnoliopsida; order Solanales; family Solanaceae; genus Nicotiana; species Nicotiana knightiana. Next base: position 102,983 of record ML376172.1, on the reverse strand, counting down.
TTATATGGCACCGACCTAGTGAGGGATGCCTTGGAGAAAGTGAAGTTGATTCAGGAGAGGCTATGTACAGCACAGTCCAGACAGAAGAGTTACGCGGATCAAAGGGCGCGTGATGTATCATTTATGGAGGGACAAAGGGTCCTGTTGAAAGTCTCGCCTATGAAGGGTATTACGAGGTTTGGGAAGAAGGGCAAGCTGAGCCCGAGGTTTATAGGTCCATTTGAGGTGTTAAGATGAGTTGGGGAGGTTTCTTATGAGCTGGTCTTGCCTCCCAGTTTATCAGGAGTTCATCCAATTTTTCATGTATCCATGCTCCGGAGGTACCACGCCGACTTCTCTCACGTGGTTGATTTCAACACTATTCAGTTTGATGAGAGGTTGGGCTACGAGGAGGTGCCAGTTGCTATTATTGATAGACAGGACCGCCAGTTGAGGTCCAAGAGAGTTTCTGCCGTAAAGGTCCAGTGGAAGGGCCATCCAGTTAAGGAGGCGACCTGGGAGTCCGAGGAGGACATGCGGAGAAGATATCCACATGTATTAAGCACTTCAGGTATGATTCTGGACCCGTTCGAGGAAGAACGTTTGTTTAAGAGGTGGAGAATGCAACGACCTGACCGGTCGTTTTGCGCTATCGGACCCTGTTCCTCTAAATGAAACTTCCCATAGCGGCTTTTTATGATTTATGACTTGCGGGGACTGGTGGTCCGAGATTCAGAGGTGTTTATAGTGCTATAGGAACATATGGTTCCTTAAGGTTGGCCTTTAAGGCCAAGTTTGACTTCGGTCAATATTTTGGGCTAACAACCTCGGAATTGAGTTTTGTCGGTTCTGGTAGCTTCTTGTAATGATTTTGGACCTGGGCGTATGCTCGAAATGGGTTTCTGATGACCTGGCAGTGTTTCAGCACCCAATATTGAAATAAGAAGTTCCTTAAGTACCTATTGTGGTTTTGGACGTGTTTTTTGTGTTAGCGAGATCCGAACGCAATTCGGAGACCGGGAATAGTTCCATTATGTCATTTATGACTTGCCTGCAAAATTTTGTGTCATTCTAAGTAGTATAGGTAGGTTCGGCGCGTTGTTAGCAAAGTCTAGAAAATTGAAGTTCCTAAGTTTGGTTCTTGGGGTTTTGAGGTGTGATTTTGAGTTTTAGTGTTTTTGGGTGTTCCGAAGGCTCGAGCGAGTCCGTATTGTGATTTGGGACTTGTTGGTATTTTTGGACGAGGGCTCAGGTGGGCCCAGGGGCCTCTCGGGCACCTAACGAGGCTAAAAACCAGCTAAAATAGCTGCTGGTGCACCTGATCTGGTGTGACCGCAGGTGCGGTGGCCCAGTCGCAAGTGCGACCTCAGATGAAGTCCCCCTTTCTCGTAGATGCGGACAAAAGACCGCAGGAGCGGAACCGCTAGTGAGTCCATCGCTCCGCTGGTGCATCCATCCCTCCGCAGGTGCGAACCCATCCCTTCCCGTCCAGTTCCGTAGGTGCGAGCCCTAGCTCGCAGGCGCGACACCGCATGTGCGGTCCCCGAGCCGCAGGTGCAGAATCCCTGTAGGCCAGGCACTATATATTCTTTCAAACCCGGGATTTCACCCCCTTCATTCATTTTCCTACTCCATTAGAGTCATGTGAGCTTGGGGAGAGCACACCACAACCTAGCTACTGTCAAGGTAAGTTAATTCCATTACAACACTAGTTTAATTCATGATTTTCTAGCTAAATTGATTACTAAATCATTGGAAAGTCAAGAATTGGATAGTAATTTAGGGTTCTTGAGAAATTGGTGAATTACCCATTTATTGCCATAAATTCAAGTAGAAATCATATATTAAGGATCCTTAGGCTTCGGGTGAGCGATTCCTCCGTGAGTTTTTGGAATTCGAGCGTTCGGGCCTAGGGTTGCATTTTGGGAAATCTTCAAGAATGTTAAATTATTGAGTAAATAGGATAATTTCGCTACTTTGAGCATGTATTGATATCATTGTACCATATTTGGCTAGTTGCGAGTCCTCGGGGGTAGAGTTCGGAGTTCGGGCGCGTCCTTGGTCCGAGGGGTAGATTCGACACGAAGTGAGTCTCCTTTCTAACCTTATAAGGGGGAATTGTTTCCCTAGGTGCTTTAAAATTCTATATGTGATACTTTGTGGGGGATACGTACGTACAAAGTGACGAGAGTCCGTACGTAGCGACTATTACTATTATGTCGGGGTAGTTAGGCCCACATCATGCCTTGTGTTTTACTTGATCAGAACTATGTGCTTAATGAATTAACGTTACATGGTTATTATCTCCCCTAAGTTATAAAATTTGAGAAGAACTTGTAAGAAATTGTTCACTGAAAAGTATTCTCTTTTAAAAAGGAATAATGTTTGTGCATGTGACCGCTTCGCAATTTACATTCTGCGAGCGGAGTATGATTTCCCCCACTCTTATGGGAGCAGGCCGTACGCCACGGCGGATTGAGAGATGCACTTTTGGTACGGGACGTTTGATCCTCGGAAGTGCATGGAGGGATTGAGAGATGCACTTTTGGTACAGGCCGTTCGATCCTCGGCAGTGCATAGAGAGATTGAGAGATGCACTTTTGGTACGGATCATTCGATCCTCGGCAGTGCATAGAGAGGTTGAGAGATGCAATTTTGGTACGGGCCGTTCGATCCTCGGCAGTGCATAGATGTGAGTACTTTGTGGGGAGGTGCACTTTTGGTACGGGCCGTTCGATCCTCGGCAGTGCACATGCATGACTATCTTATGACTCCGGCTGGTTGTCCTTACCCTGCATTTGTATGATTTATTTGTCACTGCATTCATAGATATTGATCTGACAGATATTTGGGGAAAAGTGAAGTGGTAATTGTTGTATTTATTCCCAGTGTTTTCCCCTGGATTTCAGTATCTTACATATATATACTTGTTGCTTCACTGTCTGTACATGCCTACTGTTTTCATTATATTCTGTTAAATTATATTGTTGGACCTTAGTGAGTATCATGACGACCTCTCGTCACTACCTCTTCGAGTTTAGGCGGGATACTCAATGGGTACATATATATTTATGTACCCATGCTGCACTTCTGTACTTAATTGTACAGGTTCTGACGCTGGTGTTTCTGGTTATGTGACCGGAGCTTGACATATATTCTGGACCTGACTCCACGGTGAGCTGCCTCCCTTGGCGATTCTCAGCAGTGCTATGGAGTTATCTTTTGTTTATTTCTGTCTACTTCTCTCAGACACAGTACAGTTTGTATCATCTTTTGTATATTCTACTAGTTCGCCTGTTGACTTGTGACACTAGTTCCTGGTACGCACATAGTAGACTCTTTATTTTGGGACTGTATATATTGGATCATGATCATTGTGGCTGTATTTACTTAAGTTGGTTAATGTTCCCGCTTTTATTTAAATGATCTAAGCTTAAAACTTTGGGAATATGTGAGGTTGGTATGTTAAATAAGGATAATCTCACTAGTAAACAATTGTTGGCTTGTCTGACTCTGGTGTTGGGCGCCATCACGACCTGTGTTGGATTTTGGGTCGTGACAAACATAGTATCCAAAACTAATTCTAATTATTGTATAATACGTTTTAATTACAATAGCTTTCTAATCACTAGCTATGTTTCTTTTTTTATCTATATGATAGAACTGTCCTAATCAACTTTTGCGCACCTCGCGACTATTGCACAAAAGTACCACCTTATATTTTTTGTGTCTTTCATTTTTTGAACTCAATTATATATAAATCTCTAATTAACAAAGTTAGTAATGACGACAACTTGAAGACATCACATCCTGTGAAATTGCTACTTTAGTTAAAATAATTTAATACCACAACATATATCACTTCTGCAACCAACTTCAATAAAATTTAAAAATAAAATTTTGCATCACAAATCAAAGCTCAAGTAGCAGACATATAAAGTAACTTCACTAACAACCCGAAGCACAGTTAACATCTGTATATTAAATAAACTTAGAAACGTAACCTTAACTTTTGGGCATAATAAAAATGCAGTTACAAAGCCAAATCAGGTTAAGAGGGTATATTTAATTTACGTCAAAGAAGGAAGACAGAGGACAATTGCAATGGATTAAAGAGACTGCATAACATTCAAAATTATCTCTTTTCAAAAGTCGTGATCAGTTTTAATTGTTTGTGACTTTAAGAAAAATAGTATATAATTTTATCGTGCAAATTTGTATATAGTGATAAAAGTTCATACCATTCTTACTCGAGGAATATTTAGTCCGTTTCTACTCATTTCGAGTTTCTTCTATTCTTCCATGTCAAATTGCCTAAAACCTGAATGTATGAAGTTGTAGAGTCGTTTGAAGAAGAGATATTAGTTCGCGATATAGGGCATATAGTGCGCCACGATTTTGCTCTAAATGACTTTTTGTATTTTAAAGTCGTTTTAATTAAATAATAATATTTTACTTTAATATTAGTCCCGCATAGAATTTTTGTATCTGTTTTGCTAATATGTTAAGTTTTTGGTTCTTTTTTGCCAATGTTTTTGCTTTATATTGGCTTTCCTTATATTCAGTTTTAACAAATAGTTTACCAAGTAACTTCCCAAAAATGTGGGATTCCATGAGTTAACTGAATTGGAGATTTAATTTTTTAAAGTTTTTTTTAATATTTGTGACGACCCGGTCGGTCGTCTCGAGAGTTGTAGCCCCGTTTCTCATTTTCTACTTCTATTATGTTCTACAACTGTCATATGACTTACCGTGTTGGTTGGTTTTGGTCTTGAGTGATGTTAGAGTGAATTGAGACACTTAGTCTATTAATTGAAAGCTTAAGTTGGAAAAAATCGATCGGATGTCGACTTATGTATAAACAACCTCGGATTTGAATTTTGATGATTCGTTTAGGTCCGTTAGGTGATTTTGGACTTAGGAGCCTGTCCGAAATGTGATCTGGTTTACCTGAACTTAGTATATATTCAACTAACTTGTCTTATATTGCCGGAATTGACTCATGTCTACTCTCATTGTTGAAATTACTGAAATGACTGCATTTGTATAGCTCGCCACTACTTATCATGTCACGACCCGAATTCCCGTCGTAGGGGCCGTGATGACACCTAATATTTCGCTTGCTAAGCAAGCCAACGCTAGAGAATTATTAAGCAAATCCTTATTTAATTTCGTAAATTACAGCAAATAAACTAAAACGACTTAAAAATGAGCGTGAAAATATATAATAGCCTCAATATATTTATATACTACCACTTAGATCTGGTGTGAAAATTCACTAACTTCTAAGATTTTTACTACAAGTAAGTGTCTGAAAGAGATACATCTGTTTTCAAAATGAAAGAAACAGTAAAGTGTAATGTATAGAAGGGGACGACAGATTCTGCGGCTGCCGGCAAATCTACGTTGGGTCTCCTATAAGATGAATCCTTCATCCAATCTCACGATCAGCTCAGGCCAGCACCAAAATCTTCACAGGAAGTGCAGAGTGCAGTATCAGTACTACTGACCCCATGTACTAGTAAGTTTTGAGCCTAACCTCGACGAAGTAGTGACGAAACTACGACATGTCACTCACACTACAACTTGTACACAGTACATATGATAAAATCAGAAAAGGAAGAAAAAATAGGAATAAATAATAACTTGCAAGAAATAACTACAACGCTCGGAAATAAGTCAACAACGTTAAGAAATTTCCATTCCTTAAGTGCAATAAAGGATACTGAAAAATTAACATAGTTCAAGGAAAGAATAAACACATTGGTGGTTGCGGCGCGCAACCTGATTCCACAGTACTTCTCCTATTCCTCCCTTGTTTCCTCATAATAGCAGAAACAACAGTGAAAATAAATAAAAGTGTTGCGGCGTGCAACCCGATCCCACTATATCACAATAACACTATCATAGTTCACCCTTATTCCACCAAACAATCCACCATTATTACACTTGTTGCGGCATGCAACCCGTTCCCACCATATAGTATCAATTCACCCTTATTCCACCTCAACGTATCACCCTTATTCCACCTCAACGTATCACCCTTATTCCACCTGTTGTGGTATGAAAATCGACCCCGCCATATCAATGTTAATTATTCAGTATGTACAGAAATTTCACAATTTAAATCACAGAAACCCTTCACAATACTTAAACTCCAAACCGAAACAAATAGGAAACCTCACCATGAAAGTTCACGAAAGTACTACTACAAAGCGAGATCAATTAAGAATATACAAAAAAAAAAGGTACCGATAAACATGCTTAAGCAAATAACAGGAGATAATGAAACTATGGAAAGAACAAATATCATGAACATAAGGAAACAATGTCTAACAAGTAGCAATTAGGCACAGGAATAAAATAAGAGCATGTAGCACTTAAGAAATGGAAAGAGACAACATGGAAAAAATAGGAAAATAGGGAAACAGATAATTTGGCAACGCATAAGTACTCGTCACCTCACATATACGACGCCCACATGGAATATACATAGAAAATAGTTCGAGGGTTCCTAATTCCCTCAAGTCAAGGTTAGACACAACACTTACCTCGCTCCAAAGATCACTCACTGCTCAATCACAACCTTTCCCCTCAAACATGCCTCCAGACCGATAAAATCTAGCAAATTTCCAACCAAACGATTCGAATAAAGCACTAGGAACTACCCACGATTGCAAGAATTCAATTTAGACCATTTTTGAAAAAGTCAATAACCGGGCCCACTTGGTCCAAACCCGAAATTCGGACCAAAATCCGACTACCATTCACCCCCGAGCCCTGTTAGTTAATATTTTTGGGTATTCGACCTCAATTTGAGGTCTAAATCCCCAATTTACCAAATCCGTAGCTTCTACCCAAAAATCCTTAATTCCACCATGAAAACTTTATATTTTTTGTTGAATCTTAGGAAGAAGTTGTGGAATATTGAAGGAAATTAGTTTAAGATCACTTACCAATGATTTGGGGAAGAAAATTTCTTTGTAAAATCGGCTATTGTGTTTCTAGTTTGAAAATTTGAAGAATGCATCAAAAATCACGTCTAAGTCCTATTTCTTTAGCTGCACATGTCGCATTTGTGACCTGGGCTGCACAAAAGCGAAGCCTGCAAATGTGAAGGTTTCATCACAAATGCGAGAACATCACACTTCTGCATTGTTCGCAAATGTGAAGGATAGTTCACAAATGCGAACTCAGGTAAGACCGCAAATGCGACCCAGTGATCGCAAATGCAAAGAGCACCCCCTACCCCAGCTCATATCGCAAATGTGAGATAATGTTCGCAAATGCGAAAGTCATGAGGCCCAGCTATTCTTTGCAAATGCGAGAAATAGCTCGCAATTGCGAAATCTGCAGAGGTCGCAAATGCTATGCATGATCTCGCACTTCAAAAATTTAGCATATAATTGGTTGTCTCTTAGAGTCTGAAACACAATCCTAAGGTGATGCTCATGCTCCTCTCGACTACGGGAGTAGATCAAGATTTCGTTAATAAGAAAAATCACAAAGGATTCCAAATAAGGCTTGAACACTCGGTTCATCAAATCCACAAATGCTGCTGGGGCATTAGTCAACCCAAAGGACATCACTAGAAACTCATAATGCCCGTACCGAGTCTGAAAACCTGTATTAGGGACATCAGATGCCATAATCCTCAACTGATGGTAGAAAAATCTCAAATCAATCTTTGAAAACACCTTGGCACCCTGAAATTGATGAAATAAGTCATCAATCCTCGGTAATGAGTACTTGTTCTTGATGGTGAATTTATTCAACTGCTGATAATCTATGCACATCCTCATCGATCCATCATTCTTCTTTACAAACAACATATATGCACCCCCAGGGCAAGACACTAGGTCTAATGAAGCCCTTATAAAGCAATTCCTGCAATTGTTCCTTCAATTCCTTCAACTCAGGCGGGGCCATACGGTATGGCATAATAGAGATGAGCTGAGTGCCTGGAGCCAAATCTATACAAAATTCAATATACCCATGGGGGGAATCCCCAGTAGGTCTGCAGGGAATACCTCTGGGAACTCACGAACAACTGGCACTTCATGGAAGGAACCTCCACGCTGGAATCGTGGACATAAGCCAAATAAGTTAGACAACCCTTCTCGACCATACATCGAGCCTTCATAAAAGAGACAACCCTGCTGGTATAATGGTCAGCCCCCCCCCCCCTTCACTCCAATTGAGGCAACCCCGTCAAAGCTAAGGACACTGTCTTGGCATAACAGTCTAATATAGAGTGATAAGGTGACAACCAATCCATAACCAAAATGATATCAAAATCGACCATATCGAGAAGTAGAAGACCAACACTAGTATCGAGACTCCCAATAGTGACCACACATGGATGATCAACTCGATTGACAACAATAGCATCCCCCACAGGTGTGGACACATACATAGGAACACACAAAAAATCACGAGGAACAACAAAATATGAAGAAAAATAGGATGCCACATAGGAGTAAGTAGACCCCGGATCAAAATAGAACTGAACCATCTGTACTGCAAACTAAAACAGTACCTGTAATAACAGAATCGGATGACTCAGCCTCAGGCCTGGCTGGAAAAGCATAATGTTGTGGCTGGGCCCCACCACTATGAACCACATCTCTAGGACGGTCTCTAGCTGGTTGGCCTCCATCTTTAATAGTCTGGCCCCTACCTCTAGCTGCATGACCCGTGCCTCTGGTTGGCTGAGCTGGCGGTGCAGCAACTGGTGCCAGAACTATGCCACGAGAACCCTGATGTTGTGGCGAGCCGCCCAATAATCTCGGATAGGTCCTCCTGATAAGACCATAACCACCACACTCGAAACATTTATCCAGGTATTGTGGCTGTGAAAACTGAGACTAAATCGAACAGTCCAGATGAACACGGTAATAACTCTGAATAGGAGAGGCACTGATAGGAGCTGATGGTGCACTATAGGCTGGCTTTCCAGAAAGAGGCACATAAGGACAACGACTCCCTGAAGCACTGTGGGATGCCTGAAGTGCTGAATGAAATGGCATGGGAGGATGGACCCTACCAAAAGTAACCCTTCCTCTAGATGAGGCACCCTGAACCCATAAGAATGACAAAGTCTCTTGTCAGACCCCTGACCTCCCTGTCCAAGAACCATCTCGACTCGCCTGGCAACATTTATAGCGGCTTGAAAAGAAATCTCACTCCAAGTATGTCACGACCCGAATTACCCTCCGAACGGTCTCGTGACGGCACCTAGTTTTTACAACTAGGTAAACCTAAAATTGCGGAAAATAAGGCAAAACAATAATAGAAATAGTAAAGAAGAAGCAATACTATAAAATTTTAGCCGCTCGGCATTTCCAGCTTTTTCCCAAAAATCCGGAACATCACAAAGTCACAAACAATGGACTACTGTAGCTATATATAAAGGAATAAGGAAAATGTATCTATATATCTCCTATATATATACTAGAGTAGAAAGGGGACTCGTGAGATCCTGCGGACGCGGCAGAATTACCTCGCGGTCTCCTAAGCAGCTGCTAAGATGCGCCTAGCCACTGAACTATGCACTGGTACCTGGATCTGTACATGGGGAGAACATGCGCAGGAAAGGGCGTGAGTACTCCACATTCGGTACTCCGTATCTGTCAAGTCTAACCCAGTCAAGTAGTGACGAGGTCAGGTTGAGGCTCTACTGAGTTTTAAAACAAGTCAATTATAAATTTAAAACAGTGAAATATAGATAAGCAATGATAAACAGGATTAATGGAAACTGGAAGAATTAATAACAGAAAGAGAGCCCTTGGCTCAGCACAACATATACCTCAACAGTAAATATGCAATGCAGTACAAGGGGAAAGCTCCCGGATCTCAGTCCGTAGTACCAATTTAGATATGCTATGCAGTACAGGGGGAAAGCTCCCGGATCTCCGTCCGTAGTCCCAATTTAAATATGCATTGCAGTATAGGGGGAAATCTCCCAGAACTCGGTCCGGAGTCCCAATTTAAATATGCAATGCAGTACCAGGGGGAAAGCTCCCAGATCTCAGTCCGTAGTCCCTATTTAAATATGCAATGTAGAAGTATGTCGGATGCGACTTAATTAAATAGTTCATGAAAAAACAACAGGCAAGAATATAGTAAAACTACCCACACATGGTGTAACTAGTAGCAAATAAGAGGAAATCAAGTAAGGACATGTAGGCATGCTTATTCTTAAGCTAACTACTCAGTTAAGACAGGAAACATTAGTATAGGAATGAAAATGATTTTACGGCGTCCACGTAACAAAATCAGTATAAAAATGCCTAAGGGGAAGTCCCCAACACAGAGTTAGGAAAGCCACTTACCTTGTCTGCGCTAATCAACTCAATACCACGCCCTTGACACGAGTATCCAACTCCGGGTGGCCCAAATCTAGTCAATTCGATTGCATAGTGTAAATATCATTTCAAGGAAATATAATAACAAATAAGTTCGAAGCTAATACGTGAAATTTGGAAATTCGCCCAAAAAGTCCCCCGGGCCCACATCTCGGAATCGGGTAAAAACTAAATTTCCCGAACACCCATTCGCTCTTGAACTCACTCGAATAAGAATCAACAAAATAAACTGTCTAAATCTCCCTAAATCCTCAGATTTCTACTTGGGGAAGTTTCATCCCAATTTCATGGTTTTTCATCCAATTTAATTGATTAGATTGAGGAAATTGATAGATATTATTGATATACAAACGGATTAAGGTTAGAAAATGTTACCTATGATTATCCTCTTCAAATTCCACTGAAAATCGCCAAATCCCGAGCTCTCAATCGATTTTTGAGTTATGAATTTCAAACCCTCAGATTTTGGTATAACAAGCCCAGGGATTTCGCACCTGCGACATTGGGATCGAACCTGCGGTGCCACACCTGCGGAAACACAATCGCAGGTGCGGAAACTCATTAAAAGGCCTGAGGTCGCACCTGCAGTAGCTGGGTCGCAGGTGTGGCTCCGCACCTACGGATATTCTTCTGCGCCTGCGAGTCTATCTAGCCTGAACTACGTCCGAACGTGCGTGCACCCCTTTCGCACCTGCGAAAAAATCATCGTAGGTGCGAGACACCATAACCAGAAATGGTTCAGCTGCTCTTAAAGTTCCAAATTCACCCGTTGGGCATCGGAAACAACCCCGAGGCCACCCGGACCTCAACCAAACCTACCAACTGACCCTAATACCTTGTTCAAACTTGGTCGAGCCTTAAAAACACATCTCATAAAATCAAAATCATCAATTATGCATAGATTCAAGTCTAAGAACTTATGAAATTCTTAGAATTCATATCCGATGCCGAAACACGTTAAAAACTCATCCGAATGACCTCAAATTTTGCACACAGGTCAAAAATGGCATTACGGACCTGTTGTCGCTTTTAGAATTCACTTCCGAGTCCGATATCAAAATTTCACCCATCAGCCGAAATCGCCGAAATGCTAACTTTCCCCAATTCAAGCCTAAATCTACAACCGACCTCGAAAACACATTCCGAACATGCTCCTAACCCCGAAATCACCCAACGGAGTCAACGGAATTCCATTCTGGATTCTTCTTCACACAGCTCTAGCTACAGCCTGATTTCAAAGGCTAAAATCAACATTTAAGGACTATGTGTCAAAAATCACTCCGAATTTCATCACTTAACGCTCCGACAAGTTCCACTAACATAAAAAGACATGGGAGAAGCAGTTATTAGGGGATCGGGGTGCTAACTCTCAAAATGATCGATCGGGTCGTTACATCCTCCCCTCTTAAGAAAATCCTTCTTCCTCGAACGGGTATAGAAACATACCTGAAGCTGTGAAAATATGACGGTACTGACTCCGCATATCCTGCTCGGTCTCCCAAGTCGCCTCCTCGACTGGCTGACCCCACCACTAAACCTTAACTGAGGCAATGATCTTCGATCTAAGCTTTCTGACCTGCCCGTGCAATATAGCCACAGGCTCCTCAACATATGATAGATCCTTTTCCAACTGGACTGAGCTAAAATCCAAAACATGAGTCGGGTCACCGTGTTACTTCCGGAGCATGGAGACGTGGAATACCAGATGAACCCCTGCTAGGCTGGGAGGCGGGGCTAGCTCATAAGAAACCTCCCCAACACATCCCAGCACCTCAAAAGGGCCAATAAATCTCGGACTCAACTTGCTTTCTTCCCGAACCTTATGACGCCCTTCATAGGTGATACCCAAAGCAAAACTGGATCACCAGCCATAAATGCAAAGTCATGAACCTTCCGGTCCACATAACTCTTCTACCTGGACTGAGCTATGTGAAGTCTCTCCTGAATCACCTTCACCTTGTCCAGGGCATCCTGAACCAAGTCTGTACCCAACAATCGGGCCTCGCCCAGCTCAAACCATCCCACTGTAGACCTGCACCGCCTACCATACAAAGCCTCATACGACGCCATCTGAATGCTGGACTGGTAGCTATTACTATAAGCAAACACTCTAAGTGGCAATTATCGATCCCACGACCCTCCAAAATCTATCACATAGGCACGAAGAATATCCTCGAGAATCTAAATCGTGCGCTCGGGCAGCCTGTCTGTCTGAGGGTGAAAAGTTGTACTCAACTCTACCCTGGTGCCTAACTCTTGCTGAACGGCTCTCTAGAACTGTGAAGTGAACTGTGTACCTCTGTCTGAAATGATAGATACTGGGATACCGTGGAGGCGGACAATCTATTTGATATAAATCTCAGCCAACCTCTCAGATGAATATGTATTCAGCACTGGAATGAAATGGGCTGATTTTGTCAGCCGCTCCACAATCACCCAAATAGCATCATGCTTCCTCAAAGTCCGAGGAAGTCCAACCAAAAAGTCCATGTTTATCCGCTCCCACTTCCACTCTGGAAGCTCAATCTGCTGAAGTAACGCTCCCGGTCTCTGATGCTCACATTTGACTTGCTGACAGTTGAGACACTTGACTACAAACTCCACTATATCCTTCTTCATCCTTCGCCACCAATAGTGTTGTCTCAGATCATGGTACATCTTCACGGTACCCGGATGTATGGAATACCGTGAACTATGGGATTCCTCAAGAATCAAATCCCGAAGCCCATCTACTTCGTCATCACCTATGGTCACATCTCTGGCATCACCCCGCCGGACTTTATCCTGAAGAACCAAAAGGTGGGGATCATCATACTGGCGCTCTCTGATACGGTCATAAAGGGAAGATCGAGAAACCACACAAGCTAATACCCGGCAAGGCTCAGAAAGATTCAATCTCACGAACTGGCTGTCTAAGGATTGAACATCCAAGGCTAGAGGCCTCTCAGTTGCATGAAGGTATGCCAAACTCCCCGCCCCGCTACTCAAGGCGTCGGCCACCACGTTGGCCTTCCCCGGGTGGTATAATATAGTGATGTCACAGTCCTTTAGCAACTCAAACCACCTACGCTGGCGCAAATTTTTAGATCCTTCTGCCTGAATATGTGATGCAAACTCGATGATCCGTGAATATATCACAGGGAACACCATATAAATAATGACGACATATCTTCAGGGCGTGAACAATTGTTGCCAACTCGAGATCATGAACAAGGTAGTTTTTCTCATGCACCTTCAACTTCCTGGACATGTAGGAAATCATCCTACCGTCCTGCATCAACAACGCTCCCATGCCAATCCTCGAAGCATCACAATAGACTGGGTAGGACCCGGAACCGATAGGAAATACCGACAAAAGAGTTGTAGTTAGGGCTGCATTGAGCTTCTAAAAGGTCTCCTCACACTCCTCAGTCCATATAAAAGGTGCACCCTTCTGGGTCAGTCTGGTCATGGGCGCTGAAATGGATGAAAATCCCTCCACAAAACGACGATAATACTCTGCCAAACCGAGGAAACTGCAGATCTTAGTAGCTGAGGACGGTCTGGGCCAACTCTGTACCACCTCCACCTTCTTCGGATCTATCTTGATCCCATCTGAAGACACCACATGGACCAGGAATGCCATAGAATCAAGCCAAAATTCACACTTAGAAAACTTGGCATACAACTTCATCTCCCTCAATGTCTAAAGCACGATCCTCAAGTGCTGCTTATAGGCCTCCTGGGACCGAGAATATACCATAATGTCAATAATGAACACAATGAATAAAGTATCAAGGTAAGGCTGAAATATATTGTGCATCAGGTGCATGTAGGCTTTTGGGGCATTGGTCCGACATAACAAGAAAATCATAATGGCCATATCTGGTCCGAAAGACAGTTTTCGGGATATCCGGTTCCCGAATCTTCAACTGATGGTAGCCCGAACGCAGATCAATCTTGGAGAACACCCTAACACCCTATAACTAGTCAAATAGATCATCAATGCGAGGCAATGGGTACATGTTCTTCATCGTCACCTTATTCAGCTGCCTGTAGTCAATACATATACGCATCGAGCCATCCTTTTTCTTCACAAATAACACCGGAGCGCCCCAAGGTGATATAGTAGGCCTGATGAATCCCTTTTCAAGCAACTCTTGTAACTGATCCTTCAACTCAGGAGGAGCCATGTGATAGGGAGGAATGGCTGAGTACCCGACAACAAGTCAATGCTGAAATCAATGTCTCTATCGGGCGGGATACCCGGAAGATCAACTGGAAATACATCAGGATAGTCCCTGACAACTGGAAATGAATCAACTATAGGGGTCTCAGCACTAACATCTCTCATATAAGCCAAATACGCATTACACCCCTTTTCAACCATCCGCTGAGCCTTAAGAAAAGAAATGACTCGGCGGGGAGTATACTCTAAGGAACCTTTCCACTCTAACCTCGGTAATCCTGGCATAACCAACTTCACGGTCTTGGCGTGACAATCAAGAATAGCATAGTAGGGAGACAGCCAGTCCATACCCAATATAACATCGAAATCTACCATGGTGAGTAATAGTAAGTCAACCTTGGTCTCAAAACCACTAATAACAATCAAGCACGATCGATATACATGGTCCACAACAAGAGAATCTCCCACAGGAGTAGAAACATATACGGGGGAACTCAAAGAATCCCGAGATATCCCAAAATGTGAAGCAAAATAAGAAGACACATACGAATATGTAGAGCCTGGGTCAAATAATACCGATGCATCCTTATGACAAATGGGAACAATACCTATAATGACTGAATCTGAAGTAAAGGCCTCGGATCGGGCTGGAAGAGCATAGTACCTGGCCTGGCCTCCCCCTCTAGGGCGGCCTCGACCTCCCCGACCTCCACCTCGAGCTGCCTGAGATGGTGAGGTAGCAGCTGGGGCTGGAAGAATAGCTGGGGGAACTGGTGGAAGACGTGGAACCTGATATGTCTGAGGTGGTGCACCCCTCCTCGCTCCGGGCAATCTCTAATCATATGACGGGGGTCGCCACACTCAAACCAACCCCTCGGAGGACGTGGCAGCCGCTGCTGACTCTAAACTGGCCAGCTGGACTGGCCAGTGATAGCAGCTCGAGCAGGAGGCACCTGAGATACTGGTGGTGCATAATAAGGCTTCTGAGGTCTAGAAGGAGCTGGAATACCACTGGCTGCTGGGAGAGCTGAATGAACGGGGCGACTCACAAAACCCCTACCATAGCGTGCTGCTGGTGCACGGGCTCCTGAAAAATGACCACTCTCTCGAGACCTCTTGGCCTCTCTCTCCTCCCTGTCCCGGGCTAACATAATCTCAATCCTCCGGGAAATACTCACGGCCTGGTGGTAAGTAATATCGGTCTCCAGCTCTCTGGCCGTGTTGGCCCGAATACTGGGGTGGAGTCCCTCAATAAAGCGTCGAACCCTCTCTCTGACAATGATAATCAAAGCTGGTGCATGGCGAGCTAAATCGGTGTAACGGACCGGATACTCTGTTACAGTCGTGGTACCCTGGCATAGCAGCTCAAATTCCGCACGCGAAGCATCCCTGAAGCTCTAAGGGACAAACTCCAGTAAGAACATCTCGTAGAACTGAGCCCAAGTAAGTGAAGCTGCCTCGTCTGGGCTACTAAGCTCAAAAGCACGCCACCACTGATAAGCTGCTCCCCTCAGCTGGAAAGCAGTGAAAGAAACCCCACTCGTCTCCACAATACCCATAGTGTGGAGAATGCTATGAAACCCCTCGAGAAAACCCAGGGCGTTATCCGAAGCTAGTCCGCTGAACTCATGTGGGTGGTACTTCTTGTACCTCTCAACTCAGAGATGCTCTGCTTAAGAACAACTATCTTAATCTCCTGTTGAGCTGGAGCTGCTGGGGGCATAGGAATATACCCTGGAACCTGCCCAATATGAACCCTCTGCTCAGGAGTACGGACTGCGGGAGTCTCTGTCCCTCCCCCGGCCTGGGATGTAGCTGGAGCTATCGGAAGTAGTCCCACCTGAGACAGAGTACTGAAGGCACTCAAAAACTGAGCCAATGTCTCCTGGAGGTCTGGAGTAATAGTAGGGACCTCCTGTGCTCCCCTGCCTCTACTCTAGCCGGTGCTCGGGCTGCACCGCGTGCTTGTCCTCTGCCCCGGCCCCTGCCTCTGGTGGCTCTGACTAGGGGCTCGGGTGCCTGGTCATCAGTACGTCCGGTATGGGTACGAACAATATGCAAGAAAAAATAGAATAGATTTTAAGACTTTGATGACAGTAATTAGCACGATAAGGAATTCCAAAGAATTTGGTTGTTCGTAACAGTTACATAGCCTCTCGAAGATAGATACGGACGTCTCCGCACCGATCCACGAGACTCTAATAAACCGGCTTGTTACTTGTGACTCCTATGAACCTAGACGCTCTAATACCAACTTGTCACGACTCAAATTATCCTCCGAACGGTCTCATGACGGACCCTAGTCTCCACAACTAGGTAAACCTAAAATTTGCGGAAAATAAGGCAAAACAATAATATAAACAGTAAAGAAGAAGCAATACTATAAAATTTTAGCTGCTCGGCATTTACAGCTTTTACTTTCCCAAAACTCGAAACATCACAAAGTCACAAACTCTGAACTACTGTAGCTCTATACAATGGAATAAGGAAAATGTATCTATATATCTCCTATATCTATACTATAGTAGGAAGGGGACTCGTAAGATCCTGCGGATGCAGCAGAATTACCTCGCGGTCTCCTAAGACGCTGCTAAGATGCGCCTAGCCATTGAATTGTGCATTGGTACCTGGATCTACACATGGGGAGAAAATGCGCAGGAAAAGGCGTGAGTACTCCACATTCGGTACTCCGTAAGTGCCAAGCCTAACCCCAGTCAAGTAGTGACGAGGTCAGGTTGAGGATCGATTGAGTTTTAAAACAAGTTAATTATAAATTTAAAATAGTGGAATATAGATAAGCAATGATAAACATGATTAATGGAAACTGGAAGAATTATATTCTATGCAGTACATGGGGAAAGCTCCGGATGTCCATCCCTAGTCCCAATTTAAATATGCATTTCAGTATAGGGGGAAAGCTCCCGGATCTCGGTCTGTAGTCCCAGTTTAAATATACAATGTAGTACAGGGGGAAAGCTCCCG
The DNA here is from genome assembly GCA_005239525.1 of Nicotiana knightiana. Lineage (NCBI taxonomy): Eukaryota > Viridiplantae > Streptophyta > Magnoliopsida > Solanales > Solanaceae > Nicotiana > Nicotiana knightiana. The sequence continues at coordinate 85,487 of ML376172.1, read as the reverse complement.
GATCTCAGTCTGTAGTCCCAATTTAAATATGCAATGCAGTACAGGGGGAAAGCTTCCGGATCTCGCTCCGTAGTCCCAATTTAAATATGCAATGTAGAAGTATGTCGAATGCGACTTAATTAAACAGTTCAGGAAAAAACAATNAGGAAAAATGGAATTTTAGCAACAATGACCCGTGTACGCACTCGTCACCTCACGTACACGGCGTCCACGTAATAAAATCAGTATGAAAATGCCTAAGGGGAAGTCCCCAACACAGATTTAGGCAAGCCGCTTACCTTGATTGCGCTAATCAACTCAATACCACGCCCTTGCCACGAGTATCCAACTCCGGGTGGCCCAATTCTAGTCAATTCGATTGCATAGTGTAAATATCATTTCAAGGAAACATAATAACTAATAAGTTCGAAGCTAATACGTGAAATTTGGAGATTCGCCCAAAAAGTCTCTCGGGCCCACGTCTCGGAATCGAGTAAAAACTATATGTCTCGAACACCCATTCGCTCATGAACTCACTCGAAAAAGAATCAACAATGTCCGACATCTAAATCTTCCTGAATCCTCATATTTCTACTTGGGAAAGTTTCATCCCAATTTCATGGTTTTTCATCCAATTTCATTGATTAGATTGAGGGAATTGATAGAGATTATTGATATACAAATGGATTAAGGTTAGAAAACGTTACCTATGATTCTCCTCTTCAAATTCCACTGAAAATCGCCAAATCCCGAGTTCTCAATCGATTTTTGAGTTATTAATTTCAAACCCTCAAATTTTGGTATAACCAGCCCAGGGATTTCGCACCTGCGACATTGGGATCACACCTGCAGTGACACACCTACGGAAACATAATCGGCAGTGCAGAAACTAATTAAAAGGCCTGGGGTCGCACCTGCGGTGGCTGGGTCGCAGGTGCGGCTCCGCACCTGCGGATATTCTTCTGCGTCTGCGAGTCTGGCCAGCCTGAACTACGTCCGCACCTGCGTTCACCCTCTTCGCACCTGCGGAAACATCATCGAAGGTGCGAGACACTAGAACCAGAAATGGTTCAGCTGCTCTTAAAGTTCAAAATTCACCCGTTGGGCATCCGAAACAATCCCGAGGCCCCCCGAACCTCAACCAAACCTACCAATTGACCGTAATACCTTATTCAAACTTGGTCGAGCCTTAAAAACACATCTTATAACATCAAAATCATCAATTATGCATAGATTCAAGCCTAAGAACTTATGAAATTCCTAGAATTCACATCCGATATCGAAACACGTCAAAACTCATCCGAATGACCTCAAATTTTGTACATAGGTCACAAATGGCATTACAGACCTTCTGTCACTTTCGGAATTCCATGCCGAGTTTGATATCAAAATTTCACCCATCGACCGAAATCGCCAAAATTCTAACTTTCGTCAATTCAAGCCTAAATCTACAATCGACCTTGAAAACACATTTCGAACACGCTCCTAACCCCGAAATCACCAACAGAGCTAACGGAGTTGATGGAATTCCATTCTAGATCCGTCTTCTTACAACTCTAGCTACAACTGATTTCAAAAGCTAAACTCCACATTTAAGGACTATGTGTCCAAAATCACTCCGGATTTCATCACTCAACCCTCTGAAAAGTTCCAGTAACATAAAAATAATGGGAGAAGCGGTTATTAGGGGATCGGGGCGCTAACTCTCAAAATGACCGACCGGGTTGTTACACAGTCTCCTTAGACATCTGCAATCTAATAGGCTGAACAAGTCTCTCAATAAACCTCCCCACCCTCTCTCTCTCGGTAGGAAGTAGAAGAAGAGCATGAAGGGACAAATCCACAAAACGGGTCTCATACTGATTAATAGTCATACTACCCTGCTGGAGACGCTCGAACTGATGAAGATGCTCCTCTCTCAATGTGATTGGCAGAAACTTCTTTAGGAAGAGCTCAGAGAAATGTTCCCAAGTAAGAGCAGGCAACCCCACTGGTCTGGTCAACAAATAATCTCTGCATCATTTCTCGGCGGAACCAGTCATCTGAAATGCAGCAAAGTCGACCCCATTAGTCTCCTACCCATGTTCCGTAGCCCCTCATCACAGCTGTCAAGATACTCCTGGGGATCCTCTGAAGTAGCACCACTGGAGTGAACTGGGAAGAGCTTGGTAAACCTTTCCAATCTCCACAAAGCCTGAGAAGACATAGTTGACCTATCACCGGTCTATGCCATAACAACCGGCTGAACTACTCCGACCGGATGAGCTACTAGAGTCTGATACTGGGGAGCCATCTTCTTCGGAGTAAGAGTAGCAGAAGTCTAGGATCCTCCTTCAGCTTGGGAGATGGCTGGTGCCATGGAAAATGCGCCAGTTTGAGCCACACTCTCCATAAGTCCCACCAAACTAACCAAAGAGTCCTGAAGCACTAGGGTGGCAATGAACCCCTCTAGAACCTAAATTGGCCCGGCAGGAACAGTCTGAGGCTGGAAACTCCTCATCAAACTCTACCTGAGGCTCCACGGCTGGGGCTACTGCTCGGGCTCTGGGATGAGCCCTGCCCCTGCCTCGGCCTTTGGCACGGTCTTGGCCTCGACCTCTGCCCCTCATAGGAGCTGGCACCAGAGGCTTTGGTTATTACTTAGCTGAAGAATCAGTACGTGTTCTCGCCATCTTTGAGAGAATAAGAATAGAACAGTTCAATCAGTACTGAGAAAAGTGTTTCCTCATAATAGCATAAACCACAGTGAAAATAAATAAAAGTGTTGCGGCGTGCAACCCGATCCTACCATATCACAATAACACTATCATAGTTCACCCGTATTCCACCGAACAATCCGCCCTTAATACACCTGTTGCGGCGTGCAACCCGTTCCCACCATATAATATCAATTCACCCTTATTCCACCTCAACGTATCACCTTTATTCCACTTGTTCCAGCATGCAACCCGACCCTGCCATATCAATGTTAATTACTCAGTATGTACAAAAATTTCACAATTTAAATCACAGAAACCCTTCACAATACTTAAACTCCAAACTGAAACAAATAGGAAACTTTTACATCATGAAAATTCACATGAGTACTACTACACAACAAGACTCAGAATATACAACAAAAAGGGTGCCGATAAACAAGCTTAAGAAAATAATAGGAGATAATGAAACTATGAAACTATGGAAAGAACAAATATCATGAACGGAAGGAAACAATGTCTAACAAGTAGCAATTACACATGGAATACAATTAGAGCATGTAGCACTTAAGACAGGGAAAGAGAAAATATGAGAAAAACGAAAAAACAGGGAAACAGATAATTTGGCGGCGCATAAGTACTCGTCACCTAACATATACACCGCTTACAAGGCATACACATAGCAAATAGTTTGAGGGTTCCTAATTCCCTCAAATCAAGGTTAGACAGAACACTTACCTAGCTCCAAATATCACTCACTGCTAAACCACAAGCTTGCCCTTAAGACAAGTCTCCAGACTGATAGAATCTAGCAAACTTCCAACCAAACGATTCGAATTAAGCCTTAGGAACTACCCACGATTGCAAGAATTCAATTTAGGCCATTTTGAAAAAGTCAACAACCGGGTCCACTTGGTCCAAACCCGAAATTCGGACCAGAAACCGATTACCATTCACCCCCGAGCCCGGTTATGTAATATTTTTGGGTATTCGACCTCAATTTGAGGTCTAAATCCCCAATTTACCAAATCCTTAGTTTCTACCAAAAATTCCCCAATTTCACCATGAAAACATTAAATTTTTAGTTGAATCTTAGGAAAAAGTAGTGGAAGATTGAAAGAAATTTTTTAAGATCACTTACCAATGATTTGAGGAAGAAAAGTCCTTTGGAAAATCGTCACTTGTGTTTCTAGGTTTGAAAATTTGAATAATGAATCAAAAATCCCGTCTAAGTCCTATTTCTTCAGCTACAGATGTCGTATTTGCGACCTTGGCTTTCAAATGTGAAGCCAAAAAATGCAAAGGGTTCATCGCAAATGCGAGAGCACCACACTTCTGCATTCTTCGCTAATGGAAAGGATAGGTCGCAAATGCGAACTTAGGTAAGACTACAAATGCGACCCAGTGATCGCAAATGCGAAGAGTAACCCCCCCCCCCCCCCCAGCTCCCGTCGCAAATGCGAGATAATTTTTGCAAATGCAAAAGTCATGAGACCCAGCTATTCTTCGCAAATGCAAGAAATAGATCACAATTGCGGAACCTGGAGTGGTCGCAAATGCGATGCCTGATCTCGCATTTGCGAGATTAGAGGCCTACACTAGATATTGCAACACCAACAATTCTTTAAGTCCAATTTTCACTTCGTAGACTATCTGAAACTCACCCGAGCCCTCGGGACTCTAAACCAAACATACACACGAGCCTAAAAACAACATACGAACTTTCTCGCGCGATCAGATCGCCAAAATAATACCTAGAACTACGAATTGAACACCAAATTAAATAAAAAATTTCAAGAACCTTTGAAATCTCTATTTTCACAACTGTACTTCCGAATCACGTCAAGCCAACTCTATTTTTTGTCAAATTTTATGGACAAGTCATAAATATGGTATTGGACCTATACCGGGTTCCAGAACAAAAATACGGACCTGTTATCCAAAAATTATAATTTTTGTTAAGCATTTAAAATTCAATAAGCCTTTAACTTTAAAATTTCGATAGTCTAATATATCAGGCGAGGGACTTCCGAATTCGATTCCGGACAAACATCCAAGTCCCAAATCTCGGTACGGACCCACCGGGACCGTCAAAATATGAATCCGGGTCCGTTTACTAAAACTATTGACCGAAGTCAACTCAAATGAAGTTTTTAGGCAAAAATTCTTAATTTTCTTAGTTTTCAACATAAGATGTTTCTGAAAAAATGCCTGGACTACGCACGCAAATCGAAAAAAGCTAAAACATGGTTTTTAAGCCTTCGATTCACAGAATTAGGTTTCAAAACATGAGATGACCTCCGGGTTATCACATCTCAGTTCCTTATTTATTATTGTTACTTATTGAGTTGGTGGTACTCACACTACATCCTGCACTTCATGTGTAGATCCAGGTGTATCCAGTCATGAAAGATGTTGATCTCATGCAGGGGCGAGTATCGGAGATTTATGAGGTAGCTGCCGGCGTTCGCAGTCCTTGTCTCTCCTTCCTTGTTATCTTTTTTATCTGTATTGGCATTTAGACACAGACTCTTGTAGACACTTTTCCTTAGACTGGTTGTTTAGATGCTTATGACTTGGTGACACCCCGATTTTTGGGGCTATTTTTTCGCGTTGTATTTTGAGTTTAACTCCTGTTTTTATGAAAACTCTGTCATATAAAAGCTTTTGGCTTACCTTTTATGAAACAATTGAAGTATTTTGTAAATCGGCTTGCCTAGTACCATCGATAGGCGCCATCACGACATGTTAGAGTTTTGGGTCGTGACAATTTCAAATAATTTTTGAATCTACAAATTTGTTGGAGGTTTGTCCTAAATTAAGACACATGTTGAATTTTTATTTTGACACTTGGTATAATCATATGGATTTGGTTCTCTTATTCTATGTAGATAGAGTTTTTTTTGTCAACATTTATTTATTTAACACTAGTTTTTCGGAATGAGCATTGCACGTGTATGTTGAGTCTATAGTATACGTTTTTGTAAATTAATATTAATATTATTAAAAATATTATTATATATGTAAAATAAAGCACAATATTTTTGAATGATTAATGTGAATCGTCATATGATAATGTAGTTATCGAGGCAAGATGATTGGATACCATCTGAATAGATAAATAATCAAAATTTATTTTGGGTTATTGCACTCTTTTTGGTAACTACCGTGCAATCATCTTGACTTACTTCATTATCAATTGTAGAGTATTCACCTCCTCGATATTTGATTGTTTGTTCCTATCAAAATAACATATGTTTATATTCAGTGATCCAAAATGATATACATAATTCTTTTTTGTCATGATCTCAAAAGCGGGTTTCAAGTATTAACCTTTAAACATATGTTATTTCCAATCATCACAGTATACAAATAAAATATTTTGAGATCTTCACGCACATAATTAATAAGCACCTAGTAAAACATTTGTAGAAACTAAATTTCCTAAATCACGTGGGAATTTTTCATTTATTTAAAATTAGTATAACAAAGAAAGCCGAACCAATTTTTTGCCACTTCCTTCTTTCAGTTGACATAATTTTCCTTAGGGAAAACTATTTTGAGTCCAAAACCACGCTATTGGTTATATTTGGGTGGTCAATCTTCAATTTCTCTCTCCATTTGAAGATTCAATTAGTTTGTTCTGCAATCTACATAATAATGGAAATACGGAAATTCTTAGCCTTTTAACAATGTAACCTTGCAAGTTGCAACCAAGTGACCAACCATGACAATGTCACCTGAGCAAGTTTACCAATGGTAACTTTTACTTTTTCAGTAAACTAAGGTGTTCTTTCGAAATGGTGATTTTTATTAGTTATTGAAGTATGACTCGACGATTTCGTTATCAACTGTCGAATTCCTTTTTTCTGTCGCTATTTTCCTCTGCTTTTTACGCCTTAGAGATAACTTTTTTCCACCAAGAATACCTTCCGCATCAACAAAGCAATTCCGTTATTACGACAAGGATTCTTGATGAACGGATAGAATGTAGATCGACACAATAGAAGAATCCCGATAAATTACACTATAACAATATCTGCATTCAACTCTAAGTATCTGGACATTGGTTAATTTCTTATTCTTCGAATTAAAGTTCATAAATTAGAGGTAAAATACTATGAGTCACAATCTTATGCTAACAAACATTTGTATAGGAAAACATTTGGAAATGTGTAGTCAAGAAAATAATATTTGGACTCAAAATAGTACTAGTCGTTTCATGCTGAACGAAGCAGAAGTATTGTATACAAATAAAATTGTTCATTTCGTTGATTGTGAGAACCGCATGTATTGGTAAAAAATATACATTAAACATGTAATATCTTGGATGAACAAAGAAATATACGTGGAGCAATGGAAAAGCGACAACTGGATGAAAGCTTAAAAAGAGGTACAGAACAAAGAGGTACGGGGTAAAACACCCACGAGATAATTAGAAGCAGAAGCTCTAGTCTAATTGAGGAGTTTAAGAGACACGGTCAGAATGAACCAGTACAGAATAAAGGACATATTAATAGATCTTCAATTAATGAGCTAAACGTTACAAAATCTTCACGCAACAGTTACGATTACCTATTGTAACGTTACATTAATGGTATAAATATTCATTAATGCTCAATCATTAAGAAGAGTAGACGTTATATTAAGAAATTCCCTATAAAAGGGAGTGAAATCTCATTTGTATGGACACGTTCGAACCACTACTGAAATATACTTACTTTTATGCTATCTTATTGCTTTCTTATTTACAAGTCTAAATCCTATTATTAGCTAATCTCTATGGTTACCAGAAGCCCGAGTACTTCTGAAAATAGCTTTGACTAAGAATCAAATTCTTTGGTTAAACAAATTGGTCCCGTTACCGAGAATCTAATAATCTTTATTTTTTCTCGAATAACCTTTATCGAATCAGGTCGAATACCAACAACAACAATCAACAAACAACCGGAACCCCAGTTCCATCGCCTCAGGGATCCCCATAAGGTTCAAGGGACAACTCCCCAGAAACATCTACAACTCACAACAATGATCAAATTGGAAACGAGCAAACAGGAGAACAAGACCCTGTGAAGCAGAGTGAATATGTGAGTGAAGATCTTCAAGCTTTCATGAGGGAGCTACCAACTGTGTCACCTACGCCTCCTCCAAACAACACTGCGACTGTAGAAAATCAACAATATGGACTAGCAAATTCAGGAAGTATAGGCACTCTAAATGAATCACTTGGAGGAAGACCAGGTATGTCTAATAATTCAGATTTACAATCTTTAATACTAACCTTGCAGAAACAGGTGAAGGAACAAAACGATCACATCGAGCAAATTCCTGGAGTACCACCTATCATCAAGTGCATTGATATTGATAAATACTCTCAACAACCCTGGAAGCCAAGTGCAGCACCCTTGCCGATTCCCAAGAAATTCAAAATGCCTGACATACCAAAGTACGATGGGACAACTGATCCACGTGATCATGTTACTACTTTCACCACAAGTGTAAAAGGAAGTGACCTGATTAAGCAAGAAATTGAATCTGTGTTGGTCAAAAATTTTGGAGAGACACTCACCAAAGGAGCATTAACATGGTATTCTCTGTTTCCCGAAAATTCAGTTCATTCTTTTGCTGAGCTTGCAAATTTGTTTATAAAAGCATATTCTGGTGCACAAAAAGTGGAAAAGAGAATGGAAGACATATTCAAAATAAAACAAGGAGATATGGAGTTGCTTCGTGAATTCGTAGACGGGTTTCAACATAAAAGTATGGTTCTACTAATAGTACCTGACAAATAGGCATCTATGGCCTTTGCAAGTAATTTGAACGATAAAAGCTTTGAAGCCACGATGAGACTCAAAGAGATCTTGAGAGAGTTTCGAACTACAACATGGAACGATATTTTTAACATGTACAACACCAAATTACGAATTGAGGAAGATACTATTGCCCAATCAAAAGCAGAAGACATGATGAGTTCTAGACGCTCTGAATCAGAAAGGAGAACTGGCAAAAACAGGTACAATGCATACATGGGACCTTCGGGACGAGAGGCTCATTCCAAATTCGAAAACCCACATTCTGATCACAGACCGTCGAATAAAGATTCAAGCTCATCACTATCAAGATCCAGAAAGGATCGAGATGAGCGAAATAAAGGTAATACAAGAATTGAAGATTACAGTTTCAATGTAAGTACTTCCGAATTAATTATAGTATTAAGAAATATGGGTGATAAAGTTTGATGGCCCAAAGAAATGAGATCAAATCCAAACAGAAGAAACCCAGACTTCTGGTGTGAATTTCACAATGATCATGGGCGCAAAACATCAGACATCAGGTTATTGCAAGGTGAGGTAGAACACTTATTAAAACAAGCTTATCTAACATAACTATTTAGTGAAAAAGGTCAACAGGCATATATGAAGAATAGGCATGAGTGCCCAAAACCACCATCTCCGAAGAGAATTGTAAATCTGATAAATGGAGGAGAGGAAGTAAATGGCGTAACTTATACTTCACCAAGAAGGATGTCCAAGTTCATAGTGACCCACGGGAAATGGACTCGTGAGACTTTGGAGGCTGACCTCATCTCATTCGACGACTTAGATGCTGACGGATTACTGCTTCCACATAACGACGCACTGGTAATATCTCTACTTATACATGACACTAACGTAAAAAGAGTATTGATTGATCCAGTAGCTCGGTCAATATCATTTTGCTGAGGGTTGTGGAAGAAATGTTAATGGGGGACCGTGTAGTTCCAAAAGCACGTTCCTTGTCCGGATTCGACAACTCTACTTTCATAACAAAAGGAGAAATTGAGCTTAATACCTANGGGGGGGGGGGGGGGGGGGGGCCATGGATCCATGACATGGATGCACTACCATCCATCCTGCATCTAGGAAATCTAATTCCCTTTCAGATGGTGAATCCAAAAAATTCAAGATGATCAGCAGACTTCAAGAAACATCAACTCAGTGATGCATTCCAATAAAAAATAAATAGCGGAGGACTCAAAAACGAGGGAGCAACTCGAACAGACACGGAAGAAAATGATAAATACACGGTGAATCGAATCACCACGGATGTCACATCTAGACATACAGACATGGATTCAAGACCTGATGTTATTCAAGAACCAGAAGACAATGAAAATATCAAGACAACGACTCAGGAGCTCGGAGCTGTTCCACTAATCGAGCTTAAGACTAAGCAAAAAATCCACATAGGAGAAAGGTTATGCGTGACCAGAAGAGGTAAGTTAATTGAATATCTAAAAGTTAACGCATATTGTTTAGCTTGGTCCCATTCAGATATCGCAGGTATACCCCTAGAAGTGATGACTCATAAACTAAATGAAGACCCATCCTTCGTACCTGTCGAGCAAAAGAAAAGAAAGCAGGGATCGTTCAAGAATCAAGTGATCGATGAAGAGGTACAGAAAACTCTTAAAAATCGGTTCAATACATGAGGTAAAATATCCTAATTGGTTAGCTAATACCGTATTGGTACCTATAAAGAACGGTAAATGGAGAGTATGCGTAGATTATACGGATATGAATAAAGCATGCCCAAAAGACTCATTTCCATTACCGCACATAGATCAAATGATTGATTCCACTACAAGTCATGAATTATTAAGATTTCTAGATGCATATTCTGGTTACAATCAGATAAAAATGTACCCCTCAGATAAGGAAAAAACCTCCTTTATTACAAACAGAGGGACTTATCTTTACAAAGTCATGTCTTTTAGCTTGAAAAATGCTGGAGCCACGTATCAAAGGCTAGTGACCAAGATGTTCCAGGAACATATGGGGACAACAATGGAGGTGTAAAACGATGACATGTTGTTAAAGTCAACGAAGGAAGAAGATCATTTCCAAGATCTCTCGACTACTTTCGAGATCCTCCGCATGTATAACATGAAGTTAAATCCAGAAAAATGCGCCTTTGCCGTCGAATCAGGTAAATTATTTGGTTTTCTCATATCAAATAGAGGCATTGGAGTAAATACTTCTCAAGTTAAAGCTATTGAAGAAATACCTGATGTACTAACGAGCAAAAAAGAAGTTCAAAGATTAATAGGTAGGATTGCAGCTTTAGGAGGATTCATCTCCAGATCTTCAGAGAAGAGTTTTAAATTCTTCTCAGTACTAAAGAAGCAGAATCAGTTCGAATGGACTGAAGAATGTCAACAAGCTCTTAAATACTTAAAGGTTTATCTATCGAATCCCCCACTACTGTCTAAATCAAAGGAAGGGGAAAGGTTATACATTTATCTTGTTGTGGCAGAAATAGCTGTAAGTGCAGTCCTGGTAAGGGAGGACAAAGGTAAGAAATCTCCTATCTACTATATAAGTAAGTCCTTACTAGATGCTAAAACTAGATATCCTTATCTAGAAAAATTAGCCTTGGCTCTAATCATGGCAGCTAGAAAGTTAAGACCATACTTTCAGTGTCACCCATTACAGTTGTAACTTCATATCCTTTGAGAAATATTTTGCATAAGCAAGAACTGTCAGGTAGACTGGCTAAATGGGCAATATAACTAAGTGAATATAGCATAGTCTATCAACCTAGGACTGCAATAAAGTCTCAGGTTTTAACCGATTTTGTCGCAGATTCTAACACTAGCTTAATTCCTGAAGTAGAAAAAGAGTTACAAAACTTTACCGGAGCTAATCCAGGAATATGGACTCTATTCACCGACGGCTCTTCTAATATCAAAGGAGCCGGGTCGGGAATTATTTTAATACCACCTTCGGGTGAAAATATAAGGAAAGCTATTAAATGTTGTCTGATTACTAACAATGAAGCAGAGCACGAAGCTGTCATTGCAGGATTCGAATTAGCACGAGAACTCTCAATTGAGTAGATCGTGATCAAAAGTGATTCGCAACTAGTGGTGAACCATATATAGGGGGCTTATACTGCTAGACAGACTCGAATGCAACAATATATGGAAAAGGCACGAGTCCTGGTGAAGCAATTCCAGTCATGGAAGATTATGCAAGTACCTAGAGAGGAAAACGCAGAAGCGGATGCGTTAGCTAATCTTGCAGCAGTTACCCATGTAACGAATAAAGACAATGCTATTGTGATACACTTATTTCATTCAGCAATTGACCAGGACAAGAATGAGGAAACATTTAATAATCTATCCTGGGATTGAAGAAACGAAATTGTAAATTTTTTGCAGAATGGTGCCGTGCCTGAACATAAGAAAGAAGATCAAGCACTTTGCTGAAAAGCTGCACGGTACTGCCTAGTCCGTGACACTCTGTATCGCAAAATATTTGGAGATCCCCTAGCAAGGTGCCTTGGTCCAAACCAAACTAAGTACGTAATGAAATAAGTACACGAAGGACATTGTGGGAACCACGCAGGTGCAATATCATTAGTCAAAACCTTAATCAGACTAGGGTTATTGGCCTAAGATGGAAGAAGACGCTGAAAATTTTGTAGCTAAATGCGGTAAGTGTCAGCAATATTCTAACAATATGCATCGCCCCTCAGAATTACTACACCTGTTTGTATCACCTTGGCCATTTATGAAATGGGGAATGGATATAGTAGGACCTCTACCCCTAGCTAGAGGAAAGGTACGATTTTTACTTGTATTAACAAATTATTTCTCAAAATGGGTGGAGGCAGATGCTTTTAAACATGTGCGAGAAAAAGAAGTGAAAATTTTAATATGGCGAAACATCATATGCCGTTTTGGTGTACCAAAGGAAAGTGTATATGACAATGGCCCACAATTCATAGGCTCTCAAATCACAGAGTTCATCCAAAGATGGCAAATCAAATGAATCACTTCTTCACCATATCATCTCGTGGCTAACGGGAAAGTTGAGTCAACAAATTAAATCATTGTTAACAATCTGAAGAAACGATTGGAAAAAGCTAAGGGAAATTGGCTTGAAGAACTATCGGTAGTATTATGGGCTTATAGAACTACTGCAAAGACAGCCACGAGAGAAACCCCATTCGTGCTTGTTTACGGCTCAGAAGATCTAATACCAGTTGAAATTGGTGAACCGAGCATGAGGTTCACAACAACAGCATAAGAAACAAACAATGACGAGTTGGGGACAAATATGGATTTACTCGAGCAAAGGAGAGAAGCTGCTTTAATACACATGGCAGCTCAAAAGCAAATCGTAGAGCGATATTACAACAGAAAAGCTCAACTCGGGTATTTCAAAATTGGAGACTTTGTCCTTAAGAAAGTTTTTCAATCGACAAAGGAGGTTGGAGCAGGAAAATTAAATCCAAATTGGGAAGGACCCTACAAAGTGCGTGGTATTGCTGGAAAACGTGCTTATGAGTCGGAAACCATGGATGGTAGAATTTTACCAACAAGTTGGAATGCTATTCGCTTGAAGAAATATTACTTCTAAGGTAATGGAATACCCACGGTCAGGTATCATTACGTTCAATTTTATGTAGAACGGTTAAAATTATACTAACTATTTTAGATGATAGGCAAAAAGCTAACCCATAACCAGATGATGATATTATACCTGAATAGACACGAGGAAAAAATTGAATTTCCGGTCTAGGGTTACAATTTTCTGATGGATGTTTCAAAGGGTTAAGCAGTCATCATCTAAACTATACACCTTCGAGTCCCGTATGTTTTTCCTTTTCATGAAAAGGACCACAAGAAAGAAATAGTCAAGTGCTCGAGATTTCATTCTTCAAAGCTCAAACACTTGGGGGACTATACAGTATGGAAGAGGCAAATAAGACTATCAAAAGAGTCAAAGTTCAAGCATGAAGATCCATTTTCCCCAACAAATCAAAAGTTACGAGCAAAATCAAAGAGCCAAAGACAAAAACACAAAGCCTGATTCCGAAACCTACAAAGAACATACTCGTGAATATAAACGAATGTTTAGGTTAAAGGTAGAATTTAGTTACGGGAAGATATTCATACCCCCGTGTTTACACAAAACCTGTTTTAAATTTAAACAGTTTTCAAAAGAGTCATAGACAATGCTCAAACACATGTAAAATGTTACGAAAGTTTGAATAATATAAAAACTTTCTACAAAACATTATTCGGAAAAAAACATGTTAATTCCTATCTCTCTTTTGTATGTTTACACTATTATGAAGTTGAGACGTCTTCTTCATTAATTGTCGTTCATAAAAAGTCCCTCTTTTATAAAACATGATTATTTCAAAAAGACATGAAATGCTGAAGCATTTTTTAATGGAAAATTAAATACCAATGGGGTAAAACAAAAACCCGAACGTAAATCATGCAAACATTTAAGAGTAAACAAAAACTCGAAAAAAGACAAGTCATGCTAAGAAATATAGATATTAAAATTATATAATGGTAAAAACTAAGTATTAACTTAGTATAAACCAAATTTGTTTATACAAAGTTTCCGCTAAGTTGTCATTAGGGACTTACTAAACCAAACTTCACCCCCAGATGGGAGCGGGGGGTAACCACCAATTGTTCCAAAAAAGAAAAAGAGAGGTTGATAAACTTTTACTAGGCACTGGGAGGATTATCTTCATCAGCAGGAGGAGCAGCTTGAGATGGCGAGGCTTCGGCAAAAACTTCATCAGGCACGATCTCATCACCCATTGGAACTTCAACCTCAGGTGATGAAATATTTTGACTTTGCCGAGACTTTTGAATCGTCTCCTTAGTCTTGGAAATTTCAGCTTCTAAGTCAAAATATTTTTGGCCCATTTCCGTCAATGTGTCAAGCCGGGCATTCAAATAATCCCAACTCACATCAACAACTTCCTTATCCTCAAGAGCCTCGTATTCTTTCTCCCATTGTTCAATATCGACTGTCAGCTCATCATTTTCAACCACAATAGCATCGTAAGATGCCAGCAAAGGGGTAAGATATCTTTCCAGAAACTGAATCTTGTTTGAAGATTCACGGAGTTCCTCTTGGGTCTGAGTAAGTGATTGCACAAGTTAACCAGCATAAGCCTCATTATGGTCCAACAAAGCCTTCAAGCTTCTTATCTCTTCAGTAGCATGGGAAAGCTGCTCCGCAAAGGAAGACTCCACGATGTTTTTATCCCTGCCTGCTTGACTTGATGAAGCCTTCTCTATGGCCAATTCAACTGCAATTACTCTAACCTGCTGCTCTAAGGTGCACTTTTCCACTTTTACTTCTTCCATATCAAGCTAAAGGCTCTCAAATTGTTCCTTCCAGTTGTCAGCCTCGGTATGGTGGTCATTCATTAATTCCTCCGTATGTATGATCCTTTTCATCAACTTTGTACCAATGAGATTGATCTAAAAACACAAAAAGAAAATTAGATACGGCAAAGGCTAGTGTTAAGAATAAATAACAGGTAAGTTACCTTCTAAGGTCAGTGTACAATCTCAGTCATCCACATTAAGGAGCTGTGACTTTCAAATTTTGACTTTTCAATCGGGCCAATCAAAGGCTTCAACCACATATCCGCCTGGCCTGATTTCTTTAAGAGGCTACCTTCCACAGGAAACTCGATCATAATTCACTTCATCTCCCCGTTGCTAGAAGACCCTACTTCAAGAATAGAAGGCACGGTAGTAGGATTAGGTGAAGGAGCCACGGGTGGCACAGACGGGGAAGCAAAAACAACAACATGCACCTTATCCAATTTACCTAATTTTCCACCCACCCATTTCCCCGATGCTTTCGAGTCTGCCTTCGAGATCAGCATGAAAAAGATCTTTTCATTTTTTTGGAAAGCCAAACAATTTTCCAACATGGGATCTGAAAGGAGACTCAGACATGGCATCTCTGAAATCCGAGGATTTAATAGAGAAATAATCACAAGCAAGTGGAAGGTTGTAAGTAGTTGTACTAGTGGTACTGATCATCATCATTATCATGCATCAGATTTCTTATCTGGCTTAATGAATGATGCAGAAGGAAAATTTGATAATGACGAGTTCCTTATTGATTCCTCCATAAACTTACTTTTGGCCGCTCTAGATACTGTCGTTACAGCTTTAACATGGTATTTCTTGTCAGTCTTGAAAAACCCATATGTGGAAGATAGAATTGTTAAAGAAGTGAGGAAGAAACGTATATTAGGGACATTATTTATACCCACACTTCAATTTATGAAAGCTTGAGACTTCACCCTCCAGTCCCTTTTGGTGGAAGGGAAGCTACAGAGGATGATGTGTTGCCTGATGGTACAAAAGTGAACAAGGGGATGGCTATTTTCTATCATATTTATGCAATGGGGAGGTCGCCGGAATTGTTGGGTTCTAATTGGCCGGAGTTTCGCCTTGAGAGGTGGCTGAAGAGATCAGAAGAAAATAGCGGGGAATGGACCTTCGTGGCTAGGGATTCGTTCACATATCCAATGTTTCATGGGGTACAAAAACTAGCTTAAGTTTTTTCCAAGATCAATCAAAAGTGGAATAGAGGATAAGTATTAACCAAACATAGTTGACTCTAAATCAAACTACATTGTATATGAATATCATAAAGGCAAGAGTTTAATGCACTCTTATGATAATTACAAAAAGAGGCTAACATGAATGACATGCTTACATCTTCGAAGTAATGTTCCATGCCCATTCATATAAGAAGGAAATAGATATCCCCTTGAGAGTGTTAGCTTGATTTTCACTGAACTAACTGGGGAAGGCTTCTTTCTCCCTTTTTGGATCCCCATTTTTTGTGGAAGATCCCCCTATTTATATCCCAATATTTCCCTTTATCCAACGGTTTAACCAATGTGTCCTCTGATGGTCACATCGTCTTTGAAGCATTGTTCACGACGGGCGGTTAGCCACGCAAACCCTTTGTTGATTCGATCTCGGGTATGACCGGTGACTGATGGGATCGTACTCTGCAAGCTGTGACCACGATTTGGCCGATCTTTCACTACGTCCTTTAGTGTCAGCCTAACAGATAGATTTTGAACTATACAGTTAGTTCCTCCGCCCGTCGAGGTCCCCTTGAGACGAGCGCGGTGGGCAGACTGTGTCATCACAAATTGTCAAAAACTAAGCATTCGGTCGCATCTGGATGGGCGCGTCGAGTGGATCTCGTCGCCCCTAGGTCGAGGCTAATTTTGGGGCGTGGGCGCGCGTTACTCAATGAGTAGAATATATGATGTTTCGAGGGAACATGTCATACCTGTATGTCAGTTGAAGTGACATTAATTCGTCAGGTGTTATTATAACACACATTTTATGTGGCGAGCGTTGCATCGTTTCTTGTGCCCATTCCATTGCTTTTTTTTTTTGAAAATGGCGGCGTTTCATCTTCGTTTAACTGAGATTTTTGGGCCTATAAGTAGGGGACTTTTGTCTTGATAGGGCATTATCCAAATCGAGTTTAAGCAGAAATCTTCGAAATCACTGGCTATTTATCGTTCGTTCATACTTTCCAAGAGTGTAAACAACTTTCGTAACTGCTATTTCTTTTTCCCATATTCCCGATTCTTGCTCCGGCTTACAATGGTCAGTTCTTCAAACCCTAACCAAGATGTCAATGCTCCGGTAGCGGAGAATGTTGTCCCATTTCTCGACGAGGAGACGAACTTGGTGGAAGACGAAATTCTTCCGATGGCAGATGAGGTGGTACCCCGCCCAGGGAAAGCTCGGAATGACTTTAACCATGCGGCTGAGGATGACCTTCCGCCGGATGGATGTGGCGGCACTTACCGCCTTTAAAATCAAGTGGGGGATCTTGGAGCATGTTGAATTTATCCCTGCGGGAGGTGATATTGTTCACTTACATCGCCCAGGGTGTTGCGCTTTCTACGCATACCATTCGTCATTGGGTACACACTCCCTCTTCCTCCATTGGATGTATGCTTCTGCCATTTTTACGAGGTGTGTCCAGCCCAACTCACCCCGTACATTTACAAGCTTTTTGTGATGCTGACCCAGTATGCTGAATAGGCCAGCAACACCGCTCTGTCACATGATGCACCTCTTCGCCCCCCGTTTCCAAAAGGGGACTATGTTGCACCTCCACCATAAGGGTACGACGAGTCTTGTGATTGGAATGGATGATAGGACAAATCGTCGCTTCTGGGAGAGTTTCTTCTTCATAAGGATGGAGCACCTGGTGTCCGACCCCATCGGATTCTCCGAGACGTGGTACGTTGCATGTAGGTATTCCTTCGCTTCTTATTGATATGTCGATCGATTATTCATATCATGCAACCTTTTTAGACGGTCATTGATCATTCGTCCATTTTTCTCGTTATAGCTGAGAGATCGCCTCCCTTGCCTATTGATGACATCCACGACTGTGTGGATTTGGTCCTTCCACATACCATATGAATCTTCGAGTGGGCACACTTACATGAGAGGTTCGGGTGCAGACCTACAATTAGTAAGTCGCTTTGCTTTGGCTTTAATCGTACTCCCTCTTTGTGTATTTCTCTATAATTATGCGGGGTTGCATCTTCTTTTGGTAGATCAGAGAGGGTCAAGAAGAGCGAGGTCTCTCCCGCTAGCATTCTGTCAGTCGGCGGCTCCCGTACGACCCGCGCTGATGACTCCTGTGAGTGATGATGCTGGAACCTCGACCGCGGTAATACGTTTGGAGGTGGCTTCCAAACCGGGGTCACCAGTTCCTTCGGTTCGTGCCGCCGGCGGTCCCCCCTCATTGGCAGCAAAGAGGCCCCGCCAAAAAGGCAGAGGATAATACCAGAGGATACTTCAGTGACCGAGACGCCATCACGGGGCAAGCCCACTTTGATGGTTCCTGAGGCTGGGGTCGAAGTTGACTGGGAGGCAGTGGAGAGGCCCTCTACGGATGCTCGTGAAGTTGACGTGTCGGAGATACGGAGTCCTGGGGCGGTCATGACCATCCATAGCAGACCCTTATCATCTCGACAGGACCGTGCCCCTCCTTCGGCCGAAGAGAGAGGGAAGTGTGTCGTGGTTGAAGACTATGAGATCGAGTCCGACCTTGATCTTGATGATGTGAGGTTGTTCGGGCGGGGCTTTACGAGGACCGTGGTGATGGCTGAGGGGCCCTCCCATATTCTAGAGATGCCATCGGATGTCTACCTTTTAAAGGATACGGTGGAGTTGGTGCCGTAGTTTGACATCCTTTGTTCATCTGCTGAGTGCGGAGCTCTTCAGCCAATCAGCGATTCTCAACTGTCACGTGGTATAGCCGCGATGGGTCTGAGGGTAAGTTCCTATTACATATTCGCTTTGTGACTCTTTGCTTTCCCTGAACCTTACTCTCCTTCTCTTTTTTTTTCTTTTTGCAGACTTACATGAAGGAAGTTGAAAGTCCTTGTAGGGCCGCGATGCGGGCTGAGATTTTTTTGAAGATGATTGAGAAATACCGGCGGTATCGCGACAGATACCAGTGGGTTGTGCGAACGGCTTAAAGCGGGTGTTGGTACCCAGTCTACCAGGGAAGAGTTGGAGAGAAGGGACGAGGATTTGATGCGGTCTATCTGCAGATGCAACGAGATGGAAGAGCTGCTACATGCTAAGGATGAGGAACTTGAACTGGGCAAAGTGGTCGAGCTCGACCAGAGCTCGAACTGCAATCATTACAGGCTGAGCTCGACCAGAGCGCTATCAAGATGGAAGCTCCCAGTGCGTAATGGGTGCAAAAGCTTGATGAATTGGAAGGGAAGTTGATCGCATTGGAGCAGGCTGAACGTGCTCGAGAGTAGGCTTATGCAAGAGCAGTAGCGCTAGACGACACCATCTCTGTCCTCTGATCTAAGCAGGAGCCTGAGAGGGCAAATGCTACCTTGAGGGAGGCCGAGATTAAGGAGCGCATTGGCGAGATTGATCAGGAAGCTTCGCGTCGCGGGGATCAGGTCGTGGCTCTCGAGGCCGAGAAGGCGCGATTGTTGGCTCAGGTGGAGTCCGTCACTACTTCCGCTCCTCACCACTTGCATGAGTTGTGGGTTTACGCTGAAGCCTAACGAGACATATATTAGAGTTTGTGGTAGGCGGGGAGCGTTTCTGAGGGAGCCGTCGAGGGTGCTAGGGCGAAGGCACATGAGGCCCGTGTCTACTGTGGTTATGATCCCACATCGCAGGAGGCTGGCGGGGATGTTGAGGCAGACGATGGGCTTTCTGATGACGACGACGAGGGTGCCGATGGAGGTGATGCCGAGTGAGGGCGTTGTTGCAGTCTTTATATTTAGCTTTTTTTTTATACTTGTTTGTTTTCATTTTTCCTTTCTTTTCTTCTTCTTCTTTTTTATTTCGTTGGATCTGTTCTGGCCTTTTGTATGATGTAGTTGTCGCATTTTTTAATGGAATGATTGATCAATCTTTATTTGTGTATATCTTGGCTTTTATTTCGATATATTCCTTTGCATACTTGCATGGATTTCTGGACTTTATTGTTGCGTCGGGTGTAGGTGATTCGAGCGAGATCAAATATACATGATTCAAGCGAGAACAAATATACATGATTCAAGCGAGATCAAATGTAAGTGATTCGAGCAAGGTCGGATGTAAATGATTCCAATGAGGTCGAATGTTAATGATTTGAGCGAGGTCGAATGTAAATGATTCGAGCAAGGTGCGAGGTCGAATATAAATGATTTGAGCGAGGTCGCATGTAAACGATTCGAGTGAGGTCGAATGTAAACGATTCGAGCGAGGTATAATGTAAATGATTCGAGCGAGGTCGAATGTAAGCGATTTGAGTGAGGTCGGATGTAAATGATTTGAGCAAGTTCGTATGTAAACGATTCGAGTGAGGTCGAATGTAAAATATTCTAGCGAGGTCGAATGTAAATGATTCGAAGGAGGCCAGATGTAAATGATTCGAGTGAGGTCGAATGTAAATGATTTGAGCGAGGTCGAATATAAATGATTCAAGTGACGTCAAATATAAATGATTCGAGCGAGGTCGAATGCAAATGATTTGAGCGAGGTCGAATGCAAATGATTCGAGCGAGGTCGAATGTAAATTTTCGAGGGAGGTCGAATATAAATGATTCGAGCTAGGTCGAATGAAATTTTTTTGAGCGAGGTCAAATGCAAATGATTCAAGAGACATCGAATGTAAATGATTCGAGCGAGGTCGAATGTAAATAATTTGAATGAGGTCGAATGTATGTGGAGTGGGGAGGTGGAGTTGCGGGACGAGGTGCTGCACGTTATCTTGTTGTTTCAATGGAGAATGTTGCATTGTTTGACATGTATATCCGAATAGCTCATCGCCTACCTTGTCCCTTCATCGGTTCGACTGGAGTAGACGATAGGCGGAGCGATGTAGGGGTTCGTCAGTTCCGAATGGGTTACAACGATTAACCACAAGGTGGGCCCCGATGAGAGGTTGTATTGGTGAACTTTTGTGATAGTTTGGGCGATGTCAAACTTTTTTTGGATTCGACGATGGACGATTGCCGCAGAGGTGTTATTTCGAGTGGTATCGAAATGAGAACCCGTTATAAAGTCGAGAAAGGTCGATCTTTTTTGAGTTTTGGTGATTACTCGTCGTTGCGTTATTCATGTGTTTTTTGCGGCGACTCCTGCTCGTTTTATTTATATTGGGGAGCCTTGCATTCCGTAGGCGAACTTCAGTTAACTTGGCTTCATTTTTATTGGAAAATACTGGATGCCTCTTGGGTGAGTCCCAGTCCGGGTCTGCTGTATTTCATTTCTACTGGAGAATGTTGGATGCCTCTTGGGCGAGTCCCAGTCCCAGTCCGCTTTATTTCGTTTTTATTAGAGAATACTGGATGCCTCTTGGGTGAGTCTTAGTCCCGGTCCGCTTTGGGAGATTTTAAGTCCCTGTTTTCGTTCTTACAGAAAAACATGGTAAGTTAATATTTGATGAATTTTTGTTACCTTATCTCAGCGTGTCGGAGGATGGAGGGGTCATTTCACATGGCTTCTTGCTTCGTTTCCCGTCCTAAAGACAATTCCAGATCTGGGACCATGCTTGCTCGTCGGGATGTTGAGGCCGAGTCCCGGTCCGGATATGCACGAATTAGGAAACCGTGTCATACTCTGTTCATAAGGTGTATAATGTGTGTGGCTATGGGGACAGGGTGTGGTGTGTCCACTATTCTAAGGTGCCACGAAGGGGGATATTGTTTCTTATCCATGGGTGGAAGAAGAGACCGTCGCGTAAGATGTGCTTGTCAACGGGATTATAATCGTGCCAAGTTCACGATGACCGGGGTTCCGCTTCCATCATCTGTGTGACGAGCCCTAGTTAATGCTATAGAAAGAGATGACCCAGATTGGATCGATTTTGAGATCTAGAGGGAACTAAGATTTTTATTAAGAAATCCTCACAGACGGCACCAAATTGTTTGCACAAAAACTAGCTTAAGTTTTTTTTGCAAGATCAATCAAAAGTGGAATAGAGGATAAATCTTAACCAAACATAATTGACTCTAAATCAAACTATATTGAATATGAATATCAAAACGGCACGAGTTTATTAAACTCTTCTGATAATTATATAAAGGGGCTAACATGAATGATATGCTTACATCTTAGAAGAAATGTCCCATGCCCATGTGTATAATAAGGAAAGAGATATCCCCTTGGGAGTGTTAGCTTGATTGTTCCTGAACTAGTTGGGGAAGGCTTCTTTCTCGCTTTTTGGATCCCCCTTTTTTGTGGAAGATCCCCCATATTTATATCCCTATATTTCCCTTTATCCAACA
Organism: Nicotiana knightiana; assembly: GCA_005239525.1. Taxonomy (NCBI): domain Eukaryota; kingdom Viridiplantae; phylum Streptophyta; class Magnoliopsida; order Solanales; family Solanaceae; genus Nicotiana; species Nicotiana knightiana. The sequence goes on along the minus strand of ML376172.1, from coordinate 63,189 downwards.
GTCTTTAACTAATGGGTCCTCAAATGGTCATGTCGTCTTTGAAAAGTTGTTCATGACGGGCGCATAGCCACGCAATCCCTCCATTGATTTGATCTCTAGTATGACCGGTGACTGACGAGGTCGTACTCTGCATTTGTGACTACGGTTTGGTCGACCTTTCACTGTGTCCTTTAGTGTCAGCCTAATGAACAAATTTTGACCTATACATAAGATAAAATTGTTAATGAAAAAGAGGAAGAAAAGTGATATTAGTGACATGATTTATACCCACGCTTCAATTTATGAAATCTTGAGACATCACCCTCTAGTCCCTTTTGGTGAAAGGGAATCTACGGAGGACGATGTGTTGCCTGATGGTACAAAAATGAACAAGGGGATGGCTGTTTTCTATCATAATTATGCAATGGGTAGGTCGCCAGAATTGTTGGGTTCCAATTGGTCGGAGTTCCGCCCTGAGAGGTGGCTGAAGAGATCAGAAGAAAATGGCGAGGAATGTACCTTCGTGGCCAGGGATTCGTTCATATATCCAGTGTTTCATGGAGGTCCAAGAATCTGCTTAGGGAAAGAGATTGCTTTCATGCATATCAAAAGCGTGGTCACATCCGTCTTATGCAGGTTTCACTTTGTGTTGGCACCGGTTACAGAGGAACATCGTGAACCTGTTATCTTCTCAAATTCCACTTAAAAAATGACTAATGGTTTTCTTGTAAAAGTTGTAGATCGTATGTGACATGTGTAATATAATTAATATTGCGTGAACAAATTGAACGTTAGTATACTTCAATTTTATGTGATATAATTTGATTTGAATAGAGTTTAAGAACGAAATGGAATTTGTGATTCTTTATGTGCAATTATAAGTGGCCGTAGCTCATAAGAGACCCATTTCCTCGCCTGTTATAATGATTTTTGAAATTTGTGATCTTAAACATGTAATAATAGTATTTGTGTGTAATAACTCAAGATCATCCCCCCTCCCCCCGAACTTGATACTCTTGAATGAGCATATACCTTAACTATACGTGATTTTAATTAACCTCCTACGCTTGCTTTTTCGGAAATTATTACCTGCCAAATGATGCTGAAAGTTGTTTCAAATGACTGAATGCACGTAGGAGTGTAATTTTTTGCCACATCAGTTTAACATTTCCCTTTCACAATCCTTACCCATCCCCTAATGGTAAAAACTTATTTTCCCCAAAAATTAAGACCCCAACGGTAACAACCCCATTCTCAACCCTATTTATTCTCTTCTTTCTAATTCTTCAAACATTTTCTTGATTCTGACTTTCTTCCTTTGTCATTCCAATTCCATTGTAGTCATTTTTGGCTCTTTTTTTATGCCCAAGTAACAGTCATTTTTTTACTTGGAAGAAACAAGATGAATGTTTCTTGTAGATGTGGTAAGCCGGCCCCTTTAAAAGTTTCATGGACTATTGCAAATCCTGGACGACGATTCTTTGGATGTAGTTTTTATCCAAAGGCAAATTCTTATCGATTTTTTTAGTGGTATGAACCTCCATTTCCGGAGCAAGCAAACATTATTATTTGGGTATCTTGAAGAAGACTAACAAACTATCGAAGAGGGAAAAATGCTAAAGTTTATATTGTTTTTCAGTTTTCTTTGCAGTCTGATTTTGCTCATGTGCAAACGATGGTTTTCTGATACTATGTAATAGAAGTTAAGTAATTTGATACGCTATTCGAGACTACTTTGTCAACATAAGGAATTGATGCCAATAACAATTTATATAAAAACTATCACACATATAGCTGGTAATTTAACAAAAAAAAATCGGAATTTAACATCAAACAATAGAGTTGAACTATGTTGTCCGTATACATCTAGACATACACATGACAAACAAGTTCAGAAAATAAAGTTGTGTACCACCATCAGTATTAACAAAAACATCCGCCCCAAAAATTCAACAAAAAAAGTCTAGTATCTCAAATACTACATGCAAATAGTAAATAAATTCAAGTGGTCTTCTTGGAAGAAAATTTACCCATAACTTTAGATATTGTTTGTATTCTTGCGGATTGGGACCTTGTCTTGATTCTAGCCATTGCAGCTCAGACTTAAAGGTGCCTTTGAGACGTATCTTCCTTCCCTTTCCATTTCAAACCTTTCGAAGGCTTATATCCACTATCACCACTAACATGACTAGGATCAATTAAAGTGCCAGTATAAACCTTTCTGGTTGTAGGCACACCATGCTAATAATATTCAAACAAAAAGATACATTTCAAACATCAAATAATAAGTTAGACAATAAAATATAAGTTTTAAAAACTAAATACACTAACACTTGTAAAACTAGAATGTGCAACAAATAAACCATGTCCTTGAAGCGTATGCCTTTTATAGTGGCTTCATGCTACCTCCTCCCCCAAATTTTCCTCCAGTACTAGCAGATGCCTTATTAGAATCCTTTATGCCTCTCTTTTGTGAAGTTTTTGTTGTTGATTGTTGTGAGCAATTAGTAGTTTAGTATATGAGAAAATGGGGAATTAGCTGTTAGATAACTAAGAAGATAGTAATAAAATAAAAAAGGCAGGGCGGTGCCTCTTGATTAGTTATTGGTCTTGTTGGACAACTCCTCATGATATGAGTATTTTATTTGCAAATGGAGCATGTCATAATTATTCCCTTCTTTGATAATCTTTCAGCTCTTTTTATTTCTCCAACTTCCTTTCTTCTATTCTTTCTTGGCTTTCCATGCATATTTTGAACTGAAGGAGGTATTACCTTGGGGTTACTACTTTCTAGCCCCATTATCATATTGAGAACTGGTTATATGAAGTGTGAATATGCTTTCATGTAGGTCTCGTTCTTGTACTAGTGTGCAATGTTCTCTGAAGGATCAAGTCTCTCACAGCGTACTGTTGTTATAACATGTGAACATGAGATGCCTTTCAGTTCCCAAAACCTGCAACTGCAGTAGTCTATTCTTAAATATACAATGAACTTGCATGGAGCATCTTGGAGTTCAAAGACTGTATCTCCATTAAACGTGAATTCAACCTCATTTACCTCTCAACATTAGTATTGAACCCCATCATTGTCATTGGAGATAGACCATCTTGCCAAATTTAAGCAAATTGTCTCATCTTTGCTACCTAACTCATAACTTTGACCCTTATTTCCTCTAGCATTGATATGATTGCCTTGAGTCTAGGGCACAATATCTAAGCATTAAAGCTTTCACACATGTTATTGTCAACACTGTCACACTTGGAGAATGTTTAGAAGAAGGATTTGTACCTTTTTTCTTTGTTGTATTTAACTAGGTTATCACAAATGTTATGACCCTATTTTTCAAGATCATCTAACATTCTTTTTTCAGACTCGAAGGTTGATCTAACAACACTCTAGAATTTTTTTTTTCAATCTCTTTCAATTTTATGGACCAGTTTGCCAAAATGTGTACACTCAGTAAAATCTCTTCAATAGCGGAACATACACCTTGCATAAAAACAGTTAAAAAACAGTACCGAAGACTATGTTAAAAACAAAAAAGTAGTTGTGTTAAAACCATAAAAATAAAAATAAAATAGCAATATATACCTTTTGCATGTCACATATCATGGTGAATTCCCTGCTATCTCCCAGGTTTAAGTCAGTTTGCAGTAACCTAAGGAACCAACTCCATGTTTGCTTTTTCTCGGTGCCTACAACAACCCAAGTTATTGAGAACATTTGATTATTCCAATTCTTTGCTATTGCTTCCAACCGTTGACCTTTACCAATACCCTTTAGAAAAAATTCATCTAACTCTATACATCTCCTACGTCCTTCCATAAACCCATGCTTCATAGCTGGCAAAACAAATATAGAAACTAGAAAACTTCTTCTTCCATCATCTATGTCTGTCAATTTTACTGCACATGTGCTACCAGGATTTGTTTTGAGTAGCATATCCCTATAGTCTAGAATCATAGCAAACTCATCAAAATGATCTCCATACTTTCTTTTAAAATAAATTTTTTTCCTTCAAACAAACAACCATACCAACATATAAACCAAGTTCTTTTTCTCAGCATATCCTAAATTTTCCAACCTTTAATTCTGGGTTGTGAGGTAATTCTATCTCTAAAATTCTTTGCCAAATATTTTGAATTACACAAATAGTTATAAGTGGTTTCATGGTATTTTTGTCTTGGATTGTAAGTCTTGATTGTGAAGTTTGCACTCTTACCTTCCTTGCTAGCAAACAACAATTAAGGAAAACTAGTTTTGCATTTAAATCTGACCCTATGTAGCTCATTAAGATCATAAACTAGCTGAATACCTTTCTTTATAGCCTACTTGGTTACTGCTTCTCTAAATTCCTTCATATTCTCAAATACCATTCCTAGTTTCCATGTAACAATTTTGGCAGAAGTATCATAAACCACCATATTGGTTTTTTTCCTTCCCCTTAAATATCCTATATTATCTTCCCCATCTACATCATCCTCACATACAAGTTCACCCTCCCTTATAGATCAGATTCAGATTCAAAGCTATATCGATCTGAACTATCATAGTAAGGCTCGTCATCACCTCCTAATTGTCTGTCATATTTTTTTGGGCTGGTCTATGTTCTCATAAGCTTCATCAACTCCAACATTACATAAAACCCCATCAAGTTTTACCTTCTTAAGTTTTCTCCTATTCTTTTGTCAATATTTCTTCAGACTTTCTTTAACACCCCCCATCTTTTCATGGACATCACTTCCATAATCATCACCAAATGCTATTTCTTTTTCTTCTCCAACAGGTTCTTCCTGTTGAGAATCAATAGTAGTGTCCTCTTCAATACGAGCAGCAACAGATTCTTCTTCTTCTGAAGAACAAGTCCAATCTATGGGTGAATCCTCTTCTTGAGTGATATTTAAAGGGTCAGTAACCCTAGATCTGGTTTGGAACAACATTATTTAAAGAAGGACCACAGGGAACAAAATATTCCTTACTGTTATATTGTATGCTGGAAGATGCATTAAAAGGCTCACCCACAGGGCTTATTTGAATTCCCTTTATACCATCCACCTCATCAAATTAAGAGTCAAAAGAGACAAAACTGTATATTGTGCCCCAATTATTTAATAATATGGCAAGGTCCATCAATTCCCTATCTTTTGTTAATTTAGCTAAATTGCTACCCTTAGCACTCATAATATAAGTTTTTCCAAAAATTTTAATCCCAAAATCCTTAGCATAATCTGATAACTCTGGTATTAACAAGTGGTCAGAGTCGACATTAGTCACATGTTCAATCCTAGCCCCAACATATAGAGGTCCTACCTCACTCACCAATATCCTACCAATTTTCTACCATAAATTCAAATACTTAGCATCCATGGGACCTTACACAACAATAAAAATAATAAAGAACAACTCTCAAGGTATACATATACAGAAAATTACAAATGAACCGTAAAAATTTAACAAACAACATAAAAGCCTTGATTTTTAAGAGCTTATAAATATAAACCCTAATCGGCATGCATGAAAAAATCATAATTTTTTACTTGTTACAAACTACAATTCTCAAATTCCTTCAAAATATATTCAAACCCTAGTCTCAAATCAAAGGAAAAATTTGACTATACATCATACCAACAGAAAGAGGCATACATACCTTCAAATGTGGAGTGAAGAGTAGAAGTTTTGGCGACAAAATCAAAGAAACATGTAGCTTTTAGATCCTCCACAGTCGGCTCTAATTTACCCTAAAGCAAGATGATCCAGAACTTAGAAGCACCTAAATGGATAACTCAACCGACTCCCAAAATCAAGCTCAAGCACTCACAATCGCCTTTGTCATTGATGGGAGTGAAGTGATGAGAAACCCTAGATTTTCTCTATGTTATCGACCAAGTAAAATGATGATCAAAGGGAGACGGGTTAAATTTGAGGGGTTAATTATGGTTAGGTATTTTAACAGGGTACCTGAATTATCTCCATTGTGCACAACCACATAAGTAAATATTTAAATGTATACATCACATGTGTTCATGATACAAAGGTTTACTAGGTTAGGGAATAATAACATCTGAAAAATTAAGCATAGGGGATGATTAAAATTACATATAGTTAAGATGTATTCTCATTAAAAAGTATCAAGTTCGGGGGATAGGGGGTGTCTTTGACTATTCTACCTGTATTATTTATTGCTTTTTTTTTTTTGACAACTCATAAAATTGTTTACATTATGTATTTATACATTGGCAGTATGGGAGAAGCAATAGAAATTTGGAAGACTTCTAAACATAATAAAATATCACAAGCCTACGCTAGAGGCAGACTCAAGATTTGAAGGTGGTGGGGGAATCACTACCTTTAACATAGACATGCAGCGTGCAACTCTCTCAAACGTAAGAATTATGTTATGTAATGACCAAAGTATAAACTTTAAAATGATCGAATATCATTAATTTAGTAGTAATATAACAAAAATACACCATCCATTCGCACTCGACTTCATACTTGACATCGATGCACTTTTATATTCTGAAAATGGTCAATCATATTATATTTCTTATGTTTACAAATACGAGATTCTCAATGTAACAAGCTAAGCAATCATTTAAAATACATCACTAATGTTGTTGCGCAATTCATTCTTGATATGCTTTATCGATGAGAATATTATTTCCGTAGGTAAAATAAATTTAATTGCACAAGTAAAAGAGCTACTACACAGTCCTCCTTTATGCTTGCTTATGTTTCTTGGAAATTGATTATCATAATTGATGTAACACTAATTTTAATGCAATTAGATTTATAAATGATAACGTGTCTACATATTTAGTTTTCTCTTTTTCAGCGGAACGTTCTCTATGATCATCAAAAGTAACATTATGAAATATAAAGAAAAAAAAGTTGGAATATCTTATAAGTCGTCACAAGCAGTCTATATTTGATTAAAATCACCAAAAGGAGAAGAACGGAACTTGGTACATATTTAATGGTATAAATAAATAAACAAATGGAGGGCGAGAAAGGCTCACTGCAGATATTGAACTTGTTGGGGAAAGAAGCTTGATTTGATAATAGGACCAAGGATTCAAATTTGGTGCCTAAAATATATTCTATCGCGGAGAGAGAATTACAGGGTTTTATTAGAACAACAAGGAAGGTGGGGCCATAGGGATTGGCGGGTAGGCTACTGAAAAGAAAGTCAAAAGGAACTTCAAGAGTGTGGATTATTCGTCAAACAAAATCAGCTGCCCAAACCAGTGCCCCACAACACATTTTGTATTAGCGCGGTCCCAATAAAATATATAGGACCTCTTCAAGGTATCTTTTAGGCATATACACAATACCACATAAATATTTTTCGAGGTTAATGGTGCCTCTAAGCCTAGATGATGTGGTTATCGTATATCACAAAGGATGTTGATAGAGTTTGGTTCGGTCAAGGATACTCAAATACCTCCCTTGCAAGCTAGATGTGGAGAAAGCATGTTAATCTTGGGTTAAAGAAGCTCACAATGAAGAGTGGCTTGAGGCTTAGTCAGAATATCAACTAGTTGATTCTTGTAGGAGAGAAACTGCAAGATAAGATCCTCGCGAGCTATTTTATCACAAACAAAATGAAAATTAACTTCCACATGCTTCGTACGAGGATGAAAGACAGGGTTACTCGACAAATACGTTGCACCTATACTATCACACCACAAAATTGGCGATCTTGGGATGCAAATACCAGGTTTGAATCACAGAGATTGTTGTTGGGAAAATAATATCATGCCCATGAATAATATACATGGTAAATAACAATAACATAAGAGAGTAAAAATGACATAAAATTTTTTAACGGGGTAAAATATAATACCTAAGCAGAGCAATATAATACAACTATAACAATACAACTTGGTAGTGTCAAGAGACTACTACAACTTCAAAAGAAATAATACTCTTTGTTTTAAACAACTTATTACTTTATTACTCCCATTAACAATTTATCTCCCAGACTATAATCTGTGGATTACTCTCTCTCTAACTATATGTTGCGCCTCGAATTGTTTCTTCGTTCTTCCACATATGGATGATACTGTTCTTTGTTTGACCTTGGTTCTTTGTCCGCGTCCCTCGAATCCTTTGTTGATAATCTTCTGGGATAAATCAAACCCGAGGGGGCTCCTAAATGGTCGCCCTCGACCCTGATCTTCGATTGATAATGAATATTCATGTCTGACTACGTCACAGCCGGATACTCGATAAGATTTTGCTTTAATTGTCGATACGTGATCGAACTTCACTCGTTCAAACCCTGCATAAAAGCATGTACTTCCCATTCATCCGAGAACGGTCTTAATTCCATTTGCTCCATTTGGAATCGGGATACAAACTCCTTTATAATCTCATCATTCCTTTGTCTTATCTTAAGAATGTTTGATTTCCTCGTTGCCACCTTTATGGCCCCGGCATGTGCTTTCACGAAGGCATCTGCTAACATAGAAAATGAGTTGATAGAGTTCGGAGGCAAGTTGTGATAATAAATCATGGCTCCCTTCGACAAAGTTTCCCCAAATTTCTTCAATAGTACTGATTCGATCTAATCATCATTCAAACCATTTCCTTTAATCCCGAAAGTATATAAGGTAATATGTTCGTTAGGATCAGTTGTCCCTTTGTATTTAGGTATATCGGGGTTGCGAAACGTTTTAGGAATGGGTTTCGGGGCTGCACTCGGAGGGAACGACTTTTGTATAAACTTTTTGGCATCCCATCCTTTCAAGACTGGGGGTGCCCCCGGTATTTGATCAACACGAGAATTATAAGTCTCAACTTTATTGTCATTATCCTCAATCTTTTTCTCCCCGGGCTCGATTCTCTTGGTGAGTTCCTCGAGCATCCTCATAATCGCGGGGTCATCCCTCGAGCCATTACCGTATGATCTTTCTAGTTCCGGTTTAGTACGTCGAGTATTTTCTTGTTCGGCTATACTCGGAGTTTTATTCTGACATTGAAGTTGAGCAATAAAAATCTGCAGAGCTTGTAGCATTTCGAATATCACTTGGAGACTGACTCACCCATCTCCTATGCCCTGTGTTCCTTGGCCCCCAGACCGGTCTTCCCTGTGTATACTTCCTCCGGGGTCTGCGCCTAAATCTGTGTTCAAAGAAATGTGTGAACTAACATCAACTGGTTCCACATTTGGCACTTCCCCAGGTTTTATCAGTGGTACACCGACCACTAAATTGTTGTTTTCCCCATGAAATCCAAAACCATCGTTGTTGTGAACAGGTGTGTTTTGCGAGTTTGACATATTTTGGCATGAGATCAAAAATTCTTGACAAAAAAAATTGTAAAACTAACGTGTGTTATGAGAATCAATAATGAAATAATCACTATTATCTTTAGCCCCACGGTGAGCGCCAAACTGTTTACCTCAAAAATACGAGTAACAATTAAATTTGATTTGTGGTTTTAAAGATATGTGATTTAGTTAAATACCAGTTAATAATCAAGAAATATGAAGTATAAAAAAACAAAGTGAATCAAACCAGTGTTACTCAAGCAGTTTCGACCTCGAGATGAACCAAGAACAATAAAGCTAAAGGACAGCTCTGATGAACAATAACTGAGAAATGTAGGATAGTATATTCTTTGCCAATAATTAGATGATTCTTACAAATGAGTGGGGCCCCTTTTATATAGGAGGGGAAACCTAAATAAGTTACATTTCTATTTAGAGTAAAGAATCTAATTGGGACAGCTGTGTAACAACTTAGTACGGATTTGTACTAATTCGTACAAATCTACTCCGGAATTTACGCCATGATCTTGCAGATGTGGAGAGAATCTTGTCCTTCTAACAAACTCGTAACGGTACTGTTCTTGAATCGATCGTACTTGGCTCCGATTATCCTCGAGCACTTAGGTCTTCGAGCCTCTTATTCTGCCTTCGAGCCTGGGCTAGGTCTCTATCGAACTTCTGCCCTCGATGCCACCTCTCGAGCCTACAAACTCGTGGTCATATGATTTTGATAGTATAAAAATTGATTATTTATTTGTACTCCATGAAATAATAGAATCACCCAAGAAATGTATAAAACCTGTTGTTCATTTTCTATCATCAGTATCTCCCGCATAATCACCATCACAAAATCCCCCGAGGTTGAAATCACTAGAAGAAGAATAAAATAACCCGAAGCCAATCGTACTTTTAGGTAATGAAGAATAATTCTATAAACCTTCAAGTTATGGGAGGTAGGAGCTTCTATGAAACGACTTAATACTCCAACCGCAATAGTATATCTGGCATGGTACAAGTCAAGTACCGTAAGCTTCCCATAAGACACTTGAAAATGTGGGATCCAGTTTTTGTCCATCATTATACTTTGATAATCTTATTCCACTCTCCATTGGTGTATTCATGGGGTTGTAGTAGAATATGTTGAGCATCATCAAGATATTCTTTGTATAGCTTTCTTGAGAGATGAAAATGCTTTCTTCCATTTACTTCACTTCTAGGCCCAAGTAGTATGACATGAGCCACACGTCTATTATCTCGAACACACCGGACATATATTTCTTAAAAGTTTCAAACAAACTTCTACTATTACCCGTCAAAATAAGAGCATCAATATAAACATAAATAAGTAAGATATCTCCATTATTAATAAATTTAAGGTAAAGAGCCTATTCATGGAGATAATGACTAAACCCATTTTATAAAATATGTTTACCGGTACGACTATTCCATGCTCGTGGGGCTTGTTTCAGTCCATATGAAGCTTTCTTCAACATCAACACTTCATATTCATGGTTTTTGACCATGAATCCCAATGGTTATTTAATATGAAATTCTTCTTCAGGATAGACATTTAAAAAGGCTTACTTGACATCTAGTTGATGAATATTCCACTTCATTTGTGCCGCCAAATAGATCAACAAAAGAATCAACAGGAGCATAGACTTCTTTATATTCAATATTTTGCCTTTGCTTATAGCTTTTAGCCACAAGTGGTGCATTGTATCTCTCCACATGTTCATCAATATTCTTCTTTGTTGTGTATACCCATTTCACTCCAATTGCTCGATGATCCTTGGGATGTCAACTCCCAAGTGTTGTTCTTCTCTATTGACTTGACCTCTTCTTCCATGGCTTGTCTCTATCTTTTATTTTTAATAGCCTCATAAAAGTTCATAGGTTCACTATCAGCAAAGAGACAATATAAAAAATCAAAATTAGTAACTTCTTCAGTGTCATCATAGAGCTTTTGATGCTCCTCCTCCTTTATGGTTGTTCATTTGAACTTTATTGAGAAGAAGGAGATGCAACATTAGTTGGTGAAGTAGGTGGAGTCGCATCTTGCACAGGTTCCACGGTCTTTAGTTCTTCTTCGTCACTAATGTATGGAAGAAAATCAAATGAAGTTTCTTCCCGAGCTTCCCAATTTCATGTCAATTGTTCATCGAATTAAACATCACGACTCACCATTATCTTGCCACTTCTTGGGTTGTATAACTTATATCTTTTTGAGCTCGTATTATAGCCAACACGCACATGCTTGATACTCGCTCTCCCTTGATGTGTCACATGAACATAGGCTATACTTGTATTGGCGAAAAATAGACTCGCCATGTGGGTTTATTAAATAGGAGCACGTGTTAGCAAAGCTTGGAGAAAAGTGAGGAATGACATGTAAAGATGATATGTGAAACACCCCCAGGACCGAACATACCGAGCATGTTAGCCTCAAAACTGATGATCATAAGATAGCCTGGATTAGGTGCCGGAGAATATCTCATAATTACAAATGAGGAAGGAATCAATTAATCCCAGATTATATGGGATTTATCAGCATTACTCCATCAGTTACAAATCTATTATGTAATGTACAATACATTATTGTAACGGTTAGAACAAGGCAATAACTCAACAGGCATGAGATTGACTCAACAGGTACGTGGGTGACTCATCAGCCACGGGATTGACTCATCAGTTATAAAATTAACCCATTAGTTACGAAATTCCACAATTTACACAGCTGTTACAAGTCTTCCAAAAGTAATGGATGGGTTGAGTAAATGCTCATAATGGATCCATTATTCAAGGAGAATGGTTACTTAGATTTATCCCTATAAATAGACATAGTTTTATCACAATTGGGGGATCCAACTTTCTTCTTTACAATTCTATACATTGTGATTCGTATCATCTTGCTCCCAAGCTAGCCATAGTTTTTCCCTTCAAGCTCTGTTCGGCTCAACATCCTGTCAAGGATTATTCAATAAGAATTATTTCTTCTATGCTTTATTTTTATTGTATTACCTGTCATTGAATTTATTTTCCACTTCTTTATCACATTGTATTAACAAAAATTATATCTTTCGGATTGAATCGGTTGCTTGTGGTCCGTCACATAAAATTATTGTTTTGACCTTGAAAACTATTTTGTGGGTTAAACAGTTTGGTTCTGTTACCGGGAACTCAAGCAAATTTTCTATTCAACCAAAGATACTAATAATTTTTGTTGATATTTGCTTGCTTTCAGTTTAAACCTTTATCATGGCCGAAATTTACCAATCAACACAGTTGAGGACAACCAAGCTTGAGATGGCTTTACAGTGTGAAAGGAAATAGAAATAATAGCCATGATACTGATATATAAACAACAAGCAGAGAAAAATAGAGAATGTACATTGGCATATTGGTACCACAACTATTAGTACCGAAACTTATTAAAGAATCTACGGAAACAATACCGAGATATGAAGTTCAGGTACATCAGGTAATTTTAATTTACACAATTTAGTTCTAACTTGGCAGAAACAGATCAAGGAACAAGACGAGCGGATAGAACACCTCCGGGAATTCCCAACTATCCCAAGAGAATGATATGCAACACCGAGCTTTAAATGGATAAAGGCACGGATGTTCAAATGAAAGTCAAAAATAGGTCCAAGCAAAGAGATACAGGATTTTATTCACGGTCTCAAAAAGATTCGAACCTTCTCGAACAGGTAAGGAATCACCTTGCAAAATTGAAAATTTCAACAGGAGAAGAATGAAGGTTAGGAAAAGCAGGGGTAAAACACCCACGAGATTGTTTACAACGATACCGCACCTGACAACTGGAAAAGAGAAGTTAGGTGCGGGATGGATAATTGAAGACTACGAGGAAGAAGGTTCATTAATAGCCATGGACAATGACACAAATAACCTCGGATACAATCATTGAACCGAAATAAACAAAAGCCACGAGGTAAAATTCTGAAGAGCTAGAAACTATCATTGGCTTCCCAAATAGGAAGGTTTATGCTGGTCGAGACTCGACACTGAGTTTAAAGGAAAGATGATTAAACTTTTACGTGGTAATGCAAATTGCCTTGCTTGCACCCATTGTAACCATAACAGGTGTACCACCGGAGATAATGGTTTATATGCTCAATATTGACCCGCGGTATAATCCGGTCAAGCAAAAGAAGAAACCAGAGCCAAATAATAAAATATAAAGTTATGGAACCTCAAAAGTGGGTTTAGTCCGAAAAGTCAAATTATTCGGATTCGTTGCTAACATCAACCCATCATCACTTTCAAAATTCCGAGGAGAAAAATGATTGCTAGTATATCACATTGTCTCGAATGTCTTGGTAAATGCAATCTTAATTCAAGCAGAGAAAGATACACAATCTCTTATCTATTATAGAATGCTCTTAGACATGGAAATTGCATATCCATATTTTGAGAAGTTGGCATTAATTGCTATTGCCCTAAATCTAAGGCTTTATTGTCAATATCATTCGATTCTCATAGCCACTATATTTTCATTATACAATATTTTACATAAACGAGAACTGTCGGGAAGGCTAGCTAAATAAGTAGTCAAACTTATGGAATATGATATTATTTATCAGCCACATACGACCATAAACACACAAGTCTAGCAGATTTCATGACTAATATTTGCTTGAGCATATTACCTGAAGCTGGAATCAAGTACATGTTATTTCTGAAATAATTCTCGGGATCTGAACCTTTTACATAATTAAGTCCACAAGTATTAAAAGTCATTGATTAAGGTCAATGCTTAATCCCTATCAGAAAAAGTATTTAGATTTCACAAAATTTAGTTTATTACTAACAACAAAGATGAGTATAAAGCATATGATACATGCTTGAATTAGTTGGGGACTCAGAGTAAAAGTATTGATTTGACGATTGATCAAATCCAAGAAAACTATGCAGCCCAAGAAAATCAAGCCGGATGTGCTAGTCTCGGATCTACTGCTAATATCACTAACTCCAGAAGAAACTCCAGACTCTTATTGAAAAATATCATTTTCGGATCAAACAATTTCAGGATCAAGTCATCCCTTATCTGGGCGATCCCTGATTTATCATCAATTAGAATGAAAATGAGGTAAGCCCGACTAATTTAATTTTGGCATAATACTTCATTGATTACTTACAAAATGGGACTTTACCCACAGAAAAGAACGCTCTCAACAACTCTGAGTGTGTCTCATGTGGTACTGCCTTATTGAGAATCATATTTGAGAATATTCAAGGCTCCAAAAGATAAAATGCCACATGTACCTAACAAACAAAATATATGATGCGAGAAATCTACAAAGAAAGCCGTGAAAATTACTCCGGTAATAAGGCAAGATATCGCATGGTCCTCGACAACATTTTGGAACCTACGTAATTCCCGGCCAGAGTAAAAAATCAAGAAAGAGCTCCAGTACCGTCTCTATGCTGTAACTGGACCATTTGAAAGTCCATCAACAATGGACTTGGCTATCCTATCCGAGATTGTTAAACTGGGGACTGTCAAATTATGATTCCAATGTTTGAGTTCTCATACCTCAAAACTCAAACACTAGGGAGATCACTTATACTAGAAGATTAGTCAATCCGACTTGACATTTTAAGAAGTGATTCAAACAATCGGTTGCTTTGGGAGATAAATTTCTAAGAGTATCCCAACATTATTTACCGCAATCTCCACTCAGTCAGTTGTATTGCTCATATCAAGCATAAAACACTTCAAACAGTGTTGAATGAGATCTTCATAAATGCATATACTATTACACAAAAAGGATCAAGAACTCCACGCCGAGTCAAGAATCCCACGATAACAAACGATACTTTTATGTTCAAGTCAACATAAATGTATGCAAGTATGACATCAAAATAAAGTTCGCTTTGAACAAACACATGGCTTATATTCGGTCCAGCAGCGACCATTCAAGTTAAAAAGCCTTTCTTAATGGCTAATTATATTATGACTAGGATCGATTATCCCGAGCATCTCAAATATTATTTCAGACATGTGTCCCTCTATACTTGGAAGTATGTTCATATACTCCAATTTGGATTCAAAATCCAATCAGATTTGATTTCTCTTCAAGACAAATCTACTAAGATCTATATTTATTTTGGATCAGTATTCCCTCAAACTCAATGTCTTACCGAGATCAATACTCCAAAAAATTCTACCAGGATTAATACTTCCACAGACTAAAAGTCTACTCAGATCAGTCGATCCTCTTTTATGCCTGAATGAAAAGGAGGCATCCTTTTCATAGCGTTTAAATATATAAAAGGGCCTCTTTTATTTAAAAGTTAGACACCCAAGGGTGAAACATTAAGATAGCACACATTTAACGATACATCAAAATATATATTTCAAGTCTATAAGACTAAATATGAGCACTCAAAAAAATTCATAAAGTGCCATGAAAAGTTAGTACTCGGATAAATTCCCTAAAGTACCAAATGATGATATTAGACCCGAAAGACACGAGGAAGTAACTGAATTTCCGGTCTAGGTTCCAACCCTTCTGATTAAATAAAAAGGGTTAAATAGTCATCATCCAAAAAGTATTAAACTTCGAGTCCTGTATGCAATTTCCTTTTCAGGAAATGGACCACATGGAAGGAATAATCAAGTGCTCATACTTCAAAAGTCTAACACTTGGGGGACTATAGAAGGCAAAAAAGAATGGGAAATGCGTAACTCAAGTCAAGCCTAAGGCCTACCCAAGAAATCAAAAATTAAGAGCGAAGTCAAGAGCCAAAAACACAAGCCTGATTCAAAAACCTACAAAGAAAACACTCGTGGATTTAATCGAATGTTCAGGTTAAAGGCAATGTTTAGTCAAGGGTTGCAAGATATACCCTTGTATTTATTAAAAATTGTTGCCAATGAAAATATTTACAAGTAAAAACCCATACCCTTATAAAAACTGTTACAAACAAAAAACAGTTATTCCCTTGTATTAACTCAAAAAAACTGTTACAAAAGAAAACAGTTACGAAATACAAGCTTGTATCAAACCTGTTAAAAGAAAACAGTTGCAACATGAGTTTTAGACGATAATCAAACACATGTAAAATATTGTGAAAGTTCAAACAAAAACTTTCTTCAGAAACATTCTTAAACATGTGAAAAATTCCTATCACTCTATTGCATTATTACACCATTATAAAGTTGAGTCGTCTTCTTCATTAAGTGTCGATCAAAAAGGGCCCACTTTCATAAACCATGCCTAATACGAAAAGGTACGAGTAATCTAAAGTATTTTTGTAAATGCATAGACTTAAAGCGTGAAACAAAAACCCAAACATTAATGTAGGCAGAAAATAAAGCTGAAATTTATATCGAACTTGCCAAACATAAGGCAAACATTTGTCTTCAAACTCCGAAACAAAACAGGGGTAAACCAACCGCTTATTGATGAAACGAACATGAGCGGTGGAGTTGTCATATGAATCTCTAAGTTCTACACTCTTTATTCCTTTGTCCGGTTTCTATCCCTATTGGATTTTTTCGATAAGGTTTTTAATGAGGCAGAGGCAATGGAGAAAAAGATAATGTAATCAACCGACCATCATTTTGAGCTCTAGCGCATCGTTCAACGGTTTGAAGTCATGAAGAACTTCATTTCAGGTATTATGACCCGTGGGCATGCTCGGAATTGAATTCCATGAAGTTTAGAATTGATTTGGAAAGAAAATTCTCATTTTAGAAGCCTTAAGTTGGAGAAATCAGCTAAGATTGGAATTTTGAGTAAACGACCTCCGAGTCAAGATTTGAAGGTTCCAGCAGGTTCGTATGATGATTTCAGACTTGGATCTATGTCCGGCTCGGGGTTTGGATAACCCGGGAGCACTTCAGCGCATATTGTGGAAGTTTGCATTTTAGAAGGATTTCAAGAATTTTGCCGTGAAGGGCATATTAGTGAGGTTGATGTCCGTTTGGGATTCCGAGTTTGGGAATAGCTCAGTACGGTGATACTGGAATTGGGAGTGCGATCGGAAGTGAATTTGGATGTCCGTAGGTCATTTTGGGGTCATTTAGCTAAAGATAGAAATTTGAAGGTTTTTGAGAAATCCGACCGGAAGTGGAAGTTTTGATATCAAAGTCAGAATGCGATTTCGGAAGTGGGAGCAGGTCCATAATGTTGAATATGACTTGTGTACAAAATTTGGGGTCAATCGGAGGTGGTTTGATTGGTTTCGGCGTCGAATGTAGAAGTTTGAAATTCTAAGTTCTTATAGAATTGGATTTGGGTACGATTCGTGATTTCGGTTTTATTTGATGTGATTTGAGGGCTCGAGCAAGTCCGTGTCATGTTTTGGGATAGATTGGCGTGATTGGACGGGGTCTCGGGGACCCCGGGTGGATTCCTGGTTATTGACGGATCAATATTTGAAGTTAGAGAAGGCTGAAGGTTGATGTCATCTAGTGTAATCGCACCTGCGAGGCTTTGACCGCAGGTGCGAGATTGGGGCTGGAGCTGAGGGACCGCAGGTGTGGGAGTTTAGTCGCACCTGCGGAATCGCAAGTGCCAAGAGAGATCGCAGGAGAGGGAGTTGCTGGGCTGATTCAGAGCCACACTTGCGATGGAATTTCCGCAGGTGCGGAGCCGCAGGAGTGGCTATCTGCAGGTGCGAAAATGGCTGGAGGTAGTGGGGGGTTTAAAGAACGGATTTTTGACCATTTCTTCACTTCTCTCAATTTGGTGTGGCGATTTTGGGAGCTTCAAGAGGGGGATTTTCACCAAGCATCACTAGGTAAGTGAATTCTTCCCATTCCTAAGTTAAATATGTGATCATGCATGGAATTGAACATGAAAATTGGTAGGAAATTTGGGAAATTTTTGAATAAACCTAGAAAATGTAAATTTGGAATTTAGCCACGAATTTGAGTATGGAATGTAGTGTAAATTGCATGATTGAACTAGTAGAGCTATGGGTAGCGTGTATCTTCAAGAATTTCGGATTTCCGGGCACGTGAGCTTGAAGGCATTTTGGTCATTTCTCCGAGCGGGGTTGGGAAAATATATAATATGAATTTGTTGTGAATATTAGGATGAATTTTCATTGTTTTGCCATAATGTGGTAGTTTTGGAGCGTTGTGCGTCTGTTGGAGTCATCGGAGGGGCTTGGAAGTCAGTGTGGGAAATTCGAAGCGAGGTAAGTCTCCTTTCTAACGTTGTGAGGGGGAATCGTCCCCTAGGTGAATTATTCAGTACATGTTATTATCTTCGGGGGCTACGTACGCACGAGGTGACGGGAGTCTGTGCGTAGCTACTATTATGCCATATGCGGGTAGCCTAGGACTCACTAGCATGCCTTATGTCTGTACCTGCAACCCTGCCTGTAATATTAAACTGCTAATATGACCAAAATCGTAATTGAATGTCTAAAAGAAAGCTACATATTGTTAACCCTCTAGAAAGAGAATTGGTTCCGCTGTGGATATATGTGTACCTGGACTGGGTTGTATCATGGAGTATCACTAAACTTGACAAATGAGTTTCAAAAACAAAGATTTCAAAACCTATATTTCATGTTTCTTTTAATAAATATTTTACCACTTTCATGAGACAAAATGTTTTCTTGATAAAATATGGATTTATTATGTGGATATGTGTAACTTTGGGTGCCTGAGTCGCATGTATGATTCGCGAGCAGGCTAGCCGTATTATTTTTAACCGCGTCGCATAATCGAGTCGCGAGCGAGGCAGATAGATGCATCTATGCTTCGAGCCAAACGACCCTTCGGCGGTGCACAATTTATTATTAATTGTTTGCGCCGTTGGACCCTCAGCATTGCCTACACATGATATTTTCTGCATAGTTGCTATGATATTTGCCTGATTACTGGCCTGAAATGTTAAATTATCGATTGAAATGGCAGAGATTCAAAGTTATTAAAAAGACTTTTGGAAGAAGCTGTTCCTTCCCGTCGATTTATAATCATTTGATTAAATCACCATGTTGATTAATTGTTAATATGACGAAGATATAAAGTGTTAAACGTGAACGGTGTTGAAAGTTATTTAAATCCTATTTTTTATATATTGCCTATGGTAAATCATTCTTAGTGTCACTCTTAAATGTTTTAAATTGACCTTTGGTAAGTGTCTAATTTGACCTCTCGTCACTACCTCTCTGAGGTTAGCGGGGACTTACTGAGTACACGTTATTTTTATACTCATGATACACTTGCTGTGCATTTTATTGCACATGTACTTTCATAGCAATGTGGAGGATTCGGAGACTTAGGAGAGCTGCATCATCCGGAGGCGATCCGCGGCTGAGAGTCACCTTCATACTCTATCATTTTAAATTTCCTTGTCCATTTGTATTTCGAACATGCTTTGTAATGATTTTATAAATTCTTAGAAATTGCTCATGCACTTGTGACACCGGGTTCTGGGATATGTGTTGGGTTATAATTGCTTAAGTGTAGTCTTTAAACCATTATTTTAATTAACAAACTTTTATTTGGTTATTTTGTAATGAAGTGAAAGAAAGTGTGTTCATAAATGTTTTAAAACGGAAAGTTATTTCAATTAATTAATGTTTTGGCTTGCCTGACCTTAATGTCCGGCGCCATCACGACCTTAGGGATTTTGGGTCGTGACAACATGGTATCAGAGCTCTAGGTTCCCGTAGGTCTCACGAGTCATGAGCAAGTCTAGTAGAGTCTTGCGGATCGGTACAGAGACGTCTGTACTTATCTTCGAGAGGCTACAGGGTTGTTAGGAGTACTTCACTTCTTGATTATTCATCGTGCGAGTTGATTCCTTTGAGGCTTATGCCTATGTTCATTCCTACTCAAAGTGCTTGCTATGAATCAGGAGTTTGAGGAATTTAAATGGTGCTACAGACGTAATCCGAGATGCTTCCATATGTAATTGGTTGTGGCTGTTGTTATGGCCCTGCAAAAGGGTAATATGTTATTTCATCTCAGTAGCTATGTTTCTTGGAGCCTTAAGGCTATGCTCGGGTAGTGATGATGTTTGCAATTGATTGTCGCACGGTGTCGATATGATGATAGAAAGTTTGCCTGTATGTTGGGGGAGATGAATGGTTTGAAGGGAGGTCTTCTCAGAGTGTGATTTTGAGAATTCAGTGCTTTTGTGCCGGCAGAGGAAGGGCATTTGGGTTATGAATAGTCCGGTTGGGGTTGATAAGGAAGTAGTACTTTGTGTCTTCAAGTAAGATGGGATATGCACCTGTGACGTGTCATCGTCATCATTTATCAAATGGAATGTGTTAATTTCTCGGTGCTATGGGTTCTTCGATTGCGTTGGGTAAGAGCATTGAGAGGACGCATTGAAGAATGCAGTTGGCAGAGTTCGTGAGGTGCGGTGGTTCAGTCCGGGGTAAAGGTTGGTAATTGAGGCAGCTAGGGAAGAGATGATCTTCGGAGAGCCTGTAGTCATGGTGATCTGCTGGTTTGGGAGCTACAAAGAATGATCCTGGAATGAGGCTAGGCGGTGGTTCCATTTCTAGGAGGCCAGGTGTAAGAAGCGAAAGTCAAGCAGTCGCAAAGTGGGGGAGAGACAACAGAACTTGGAATTTGGAGATATTGTCGCACATTTAATGGATGTCCATGAGGAGCGGACAGACTAGTAAGTTGGTAAATGAAGCAGGTGTAGGATGGGGTATTCAAGTCGTAGAGAGCGTGCATTTCAGTGTCGTTGGAAGGTGTCCGCGGGTGATATCCACAGGTGGGTTGTCTTCTGGGGATAGGTTAGCAATGGCGGGGTTGGCAGGTTTCTATGAGGGGTTTTAGTGGCTAGTCGGTAGGAGGTGGAATGTGTGAATGATGCTAGAGAATTTGAGTATTTAGAGAGTGCTAGCAAGAGGATTTTGAGGAATTGGACGGACAGGTGGAGCAAGATCGTGTTATCAAAGGAGAAAGGATCCCAGCAGGGTCTAGAGTGGTGCAAGGAGTAGCTTCGGGTTTAGTGGGGGAGTCCCACAATCTGCAGTTGGGTTGTAGGATTGTCTTTGCATGGGGTTAAGGATTGTCGGCGTGTTGGTAAGTTATTTCAGGTACGGAAAAAGGAGTAAAATGGTAATTGTACGTGGGATTTGATGAATATGTGAAAAACTTGGCCCTGTCGGATCAGGGTTAGGCTTTGGAAGATTTAGAATATATGCTTAAGGCATGTGCGAGTTGTAAAGATAGTGACTCAGTCACTTGTTTCTTTGAAAAGGGTGTTCCTGTGCTAGGAGAGCCTTGGATTTGATTGTATTCGGGGCCACTCAGAGTGGGTGACTCTCAATAGCGTTCCCAGTTAGTTCAAAAGTTAAGAATGTGGTGTTTAAGAATTTCAGGCAGCAGTATGATCGAGAATCGAGCTTTTGCAGAGTAATCTCTGAGAAAAACAAGGATGGTTGGAATTTTATATGATATGTTTGAGCATGCAGGATAATATTGGAGGAATGAGAGAAATAGACTCCGAATTGAAGAAAATATTATCAGAAGGGTATGAGACGGGTTGCGGGATTTGGGCAGCATAGTCTCGTGAATCAAGGTCACTCAGGATGAGTGAGGGTTGAATTTGCTATGGGTTGAAGGAATTTGTTATTATTCCTGAGGCAATTGAAGATAATTAAAAGAAGATAAATTGATTAGCCATGGTTGAAATGGCGCATTTGCAGCAGTGATCGGTTCCTTTGATGTGATTTAGTTATGCATGTGGTTTGTGCCTCTGTGTGTGGGGCTTGTCGGGCGTCGTAACGGATCTCATGTGGGAGTATTTGAGTGGTATGGCATGTCAGGTGTAGGCAGACCCCGAAAGGGTTATGGTGGTATAGACTACTACTTAAGGATTTGCACGATTGGGTGATAATGGGAATTTACTCGTTTGTTGAGATGGTACTCTTGAATTGAATCAAGTAAAAAGTTTCTATATGATGAAGTGTTCACCCTATCGATGGTCCGGAAATTATGATGGAATTCTTGCGCTACCTCATGTTGGTATGTTACGTTCGGGAAGCAGTATGTAACTGGGAGTAAGAATCGAGATTGCGGTTCGGTGATGATAAGGGTGTCATGAGCTCGGAAGATCAAGGAAAAGTGATTTGAAAGTTGAGTATAAGCTGGTGTTATCTTCAGTGTCACCTGAGATTGAGGTTGGGGGGAAGAGGCTTTGTACTCTGGTTATGAGTTCTTGAATTGTCTTACAGCGTAGTATGGCCAGTGGTGGATGGGCAAACTTGTTGCCTTGTGTGGAAAGTCGTGGAAGCATGACCGCAAGAAGGTTGTATAAAGTGTGACATGTAGTCAGTTGATGGATTTCAGATTTGGACTGAGTATAAAGAAGTGCAATATTGCTTAATTGAGAATTTACGCCTGGAGGGCGTTCGGTTAAGTTGATTATGGATTATGGGGTCTTAGTCCCGGTGATGATGGTTGTTCTCGTGTATTATGAGAGAAGGTGGGTTAATATGGATCTAGGCAAAAGCTGTTAGCTTAGTTGGTGCGAGCAAGGTTGCTCGATGTATGTGGATGGATTTAAATATGATTATGGGCTTCGTATGAGCCAGGCATGTTCCTTTCGGTAGAGCGCTTTTCATGGAAAGGTATTAGAACAACGGGTGTTGTTCCGTCTTCGTCAAATGCATGTGTTATTGTGATTTTGCCGTGTCAGTTGTGAAACTGCTTTGATGATTTCTTATGTGGTGAGGTACCGCGTAGTGGGGATGTTTTGTGAGCAAGATAGCTCTTGAGATCCAGAGTGTATATATATATATATATCGCACCTCGGTTGTGGTTGAGTTTTGCTGCACACGGCTCTATCAGTATCCCCAGGATGGTATTATGCACTTAGCGTGCTTGTGATCGATATTCAGTAATTTGTAATAGTGAGCGATTCAGCTATGTGTATATTTCCTTATGTGAGTTTTATGATGGGATCGGGTGGCACACCGCCACGGGTATGTTATTTGGATCGGGTTGCACGCCGCAATAGTGTGATGATGAGAAGGGTTAATATGTATTTATTTTCATATGTTTTATTTCCTATTTTCTAGTAAGAGTTCATATTAGTTGCGTGAGCTGAATAGTTCCGTCCTTAGTTGTTTCTTATTATCATGTTCGAATTATGGTCTATTGGCGCGATGTGGTATCATGTGAGGCTGTTAGCCATGTTTGGGGTGATTTTTTGTCTGAGTAGTTCATACTGGGTGAGGCGAGATTATCGAATCAGGGATTAGTGCGATGAGGTTATGTGAAGTGTATATTAAAGAACAAAAACCATTATTCAGGTTCATAATTTTGTGATGATTCTAGTCAAGATGAGGTATTCAAGGATTTGTTAACTTTGCAGTTGAGCATGAATTTCTGCACATTTCCTCCGCTGTGGTGGTATCGTCAGCATTATAGCAGGGTGTATGTATATTTGTTATGAGGTGCATTAGGAGCATCAAATTCGTGGACCTTGGCTATCAAGGTTCAGGGAGCGTCATTGTGGTCAGATGATGAATTATGCGGTGCATGGTGCCGATTCGGCAAGGGTATGCAGTTATGAACTGGTATATCGTGTGCTAGTTGATGCAATGCTTATATATTGGAACTAGGCTTGGCTAGAGAAAATTTCAGGTGTTCGAATGAATTCTGAGCATATTATATGGAATAAAGAAGAAATCTCCAGATTTGATCAAGCTGTTGTGCTCAACTGGGTTGTGGTAGCACAGGCAGGTGCTCGAGGTATTAAACAGTGATTTCAGGTAACTCCAGAGCAGTTCTAAGCACGTTTGAGGACGAACATCGATTTAAGTAGGGGAGAATGTAACGACCCGACCGTCGTTTGAGATCTAGCGCGTCGTTCAGCGGTTTGAAGTTGTGAACAGCTCCGTTTCAGGTATTATGACCCGTGGGCGTGGTCGGAATTGAATTCCAGGAAGTTTAGAATTGATTTGGAAAGAAAATTCTCATTTCACAAGCCTTAAGTTGGAGAAATCAGCTAAGATTGGAATTTTGAGTAAATGACCTCCGAATCAGGATTCGAAGGTTCCAGCAGGTTCGTATGATTATTTCGGACTTGGATGTATGTCCGGCTCGGGGTTTGGATAACCTGGGAGCGCCTCGGTGTATATTGTGGAAGTTAGCATTTTAGAAGGATTTCATGAATTTGGGCTTGAAGTGCATATCAGTGAGGTTGATGTCCGTTTGGGATTCCGAGTTTGGGAATAGCTCCGTATGGTGATTCTGGAATTGAGAGCGCGATCGGAAGTGAATTTGGATGTCCGTAGGTCATTTCGCTAAAGATAGAAATTTGAAGGTTTTTGAGAAATCCGACCGGAATATGACTTGTGTGCAAAATTTGGGGTCAATCGGAGGTGGTTTGATAGGTTTCGGCATCAGATGTAGAAGTTTGAAATTCTAAGTTCTAAAAGAATTGAATTTGGGTGTGATTTGTGATTTCGGCGTTGTTTGATGTGATTTGAGGGCTCGAGCAAGTCCGTGTCATGTTTTGGGACAGGTTGGTGTGATTCTGGGTGATTGACGGATCAATATTTGAAGGTGGAGAAGGCTGAAGGTTGCTGTCATCTGGTGTAATCGCACCTGCGAGGCGTTGATTGCATGTGCGGCTAATGGCACTGCAGGTACGAGATTGGGGCTGGAGCTGAGGGACCGCAGGAGCGGGAGTTTTATCGCACCTGCGAGAGGGATCGCATGAGCGGGAGTTACTGGGCTGAGTCAGAGCCGCACCTGGGATTGAATTTCTGCAGGTGCGGAGCCGCAGGAGCGGCTATTGCACCGTAGGTGGGAAAATGACTGGAGGCAGTGGGGTGTTTTAAGAACGGATTTTTGGCCATTTCTTTACTTCTCTCATTTTGGTGTGGCGATTTTAGCAGCTTCAAGAGGGGGATTTTCAGCAAGCATCACTAGGCAAGTGAATTCTTCTTATTCCTAAGTTAAATATGTGATCTTGCATGGATTTGAACATGAAAGTTGGTAGGAAATTTGGGAAATTTTTTGAAGAAACCTAGAAAATGTAAATTTGGAATTTAGCCACGAATTTGAGTATGGAATGTAGAGTAAATTCCATGATTGAACTAGTAGAGCTATGGGTAGCATGTATCTTCAAGAATTTCGGATTTCCAGGCACGTGGGCCCGAGGGAATTTTTGTCATTTCTCCGAGCGGGGTTGGGAAAGTATATAATCTGAATTTGTTGTGAGTATTAGGTTGAATTTTTATTGCTTTGCCATTATGTGGTAGTTTCGGAGCGTTGTATGTCCGTTAGAGTCATCGGAGGGGCTTCGAAGCCGGTGTGGGAAATTCGGAGCGAGGTAAGTCTCCTTTCTAACTTTGTGAGGGGGAATCGTCCCCTGAGTGAATTAATTCCATACATGCTATTATCTTCGAGGGCTACGTACGCACGAGGTGATGGGAGTCCGTGTGTAGCTACTATTATGCCATGTCCGGGTAGCCTAGGACCCACTAGCATGCCTTATGTGTGTACCTGCAACCCTGCATGTAATATTAAACTTCTAATATGACCGAATACATAATTGAATGTCTAAAAGAAAGCTAGAGTTCATATTGTTAACCCTCTAGAAAGAGAATTGGTTCCACTGTGGATATATGTGTACCTGGACTGGGTTGTATCATGGAGTATCACTAAACTTTACAAATGAGTTTCAAAAACAAAGATTTCGAAACCTATATTTCATGTTTCTTTTAATAAAGATTTTACCACTTTCCTGAGAAAAACTGTTTTCTTGATAAAATACGAATTTATTATGTGGATATGTGTAACTTTGGGTGCTTGAGTCGCATGTATGATTTGCGAGAAGGATGACCCCGTATTTGTGTGTGTATTCATATGATCACCTGAGTCGCAGGTATGATTCGCGAGAAGGCTAGCCGTATTATTTGTAACCGCATCGCATGATCGATTCGGGAGCGGGGCAGATAGATGCATCTATGGTTCGAGCCGATCGACTCTTTGACAGTGCACAATTTATTGTTGTTGTTCCGCGTCGTTCGACCCTCGGCATTGCCTGCACATGATATTTGCTACGTAGTTGCTATGATTTTTGCCTGATTACTGGCCTGCAATGTTAAATTATCGATTGAAATGGCAGAGATTCAAAGTTATTAAAAATACTTTTGGAAGAAGTTTTTCCTTCCCATCGATTTATTATTATTTGATTAAATAACCATGTTGATTAATTGTCAATAGGACGAAGATATAAAGTGTTAAACGAGAACGGAGTTGAAAGATATTTAAATCCTATTTTTTTTGTAAATTGCCTATGGTAAATCGTGCTTAGTGTCACTCTTAAATATTTTAAATTGACCTTTAGTAAGTGTCTAATTTGACCTCTCGTCACTACCTCTCTGAGGTTAGGCGGACGACTTACTGAGTACACGTTGTTTTTCTACTCATGTCACACTTGCTGTGAATTTTATTGCACAGGTACTTTCATAGCAATGTGGAGGATTCAGAGACTTAGGCGAGCTGCATCATCCGGAGGCGATCCGCAGCTGACAGAGTGACCTTCATACTGTATATATTTCATTTTAAATTTCCTTGTCCGGTTCTATTTCGGACAGGCTTTGTAATGATTGTATATATTCTTAAAAATTGCTCATGCATTTGTGACACCGGGTTCTGGGATATGTGTTGGGTTATAATTGCTTAAGTGTAGTCTTTAAACCATTGTTTTAATTAACAAACTTGTATCTGGTTATTATGTAATGAAGTGAAAGGAAGTATTTTCATAAATGTTTTAAAACGGAAAGTTTTTTCAATTAATTAATGTTTTGGCTTGCCTGAACTAGATGTTCGGTGCCATCACGACCTTAGGGATTTTGGATCGTGACAGATAAAATCTTCCACTTCCCGGTCATATCACAGTGAATAACTTGAAAGTGGGGGGACTATCTGTATTGGCGAAAAATATACTCGCCATGTGGGTCTATTAAATGGCAGCACTTGTCACAAAGCTTGGAGAAAAATGAAGAATGACATGTAAAGATGATATGTGAAACACCCCTGGGACCGAACATACCGAGTCTGTTAACCTCGGAACTGATGATCATAAGATAGCCTGGATCAGGTGCGGGAGAATATCTCATAATTACAAATGAGGAAAACATCAGTTAATCCCGGATTATATAGGATTTATCATCATTACACCATCAACTACAAATCAATTATGTAACGTACAATAAATGCAATAAATGATTGTAACAGTCAGAACAAGTCAATCAATTGCAAGATTGACTCAACAGGCACAAGATTGACTCAACAGGTACGGGAGTGACTCATCAGCCACGGGATTGACCCATCAGTTATGGAATTAACTCATCAGTTACGAAATTCTACCATTTACACAACTGCTACAAGTCTTCCAAAAGTAATGGATGGGTTGAGTAAATGCTCATAATGTACCCATTATTCAAGGAGAATGGTTACTGATATTTATCCTTATAAATAGACATAGTTTTATCACAATTGGGGGATCCAACTTTCTTCTCTACAATTCTATGTCACGCCCCGAAATCCCACCATCAGGTCGTGATGGCGTCTAACCTTGAACCCGCTAGACAAGCCAACATGTATAGATAAACTAGCATATTAACATCAATTTAATAGGATAAACTAAATGGTTCACAATTTAGCAGCGGAAATAAATATGATTTCAAGCTAAATAAGGACAACATAATACAACAACGCGTAACTTTTTCCAAAACCTGGAGTGACAAACTCACGAACTGTCTATAAGAGTGCTAAATACATGTCTGGAATGAAATAAATGTCTGCCTCTGAAGCTAGAGGAAAAATAAGATAGAATCGAAGGCAAAAAGGATGGAAGAGACGTCAAGGCCCACGAACGCCAGCAGATATACTTTGAAGCCTCTATGATAAGCTGGAAGACACTCCCACTAATGATGTCCTCCGGGTCCGGCTGCCTAATCTGCACAACATAAAGAAGTGCAGGTGTAGCATCAGTACAATCGACCCCACGCACTGAGTAAGTGTCGAGCCTAACCTCGACAAAGTAGTGACGAGGCTAAGACAGGACAACAAAGTGTACCTGTGAAGTTCAATAATATAGCAGAAACTAAACAAGAATACAATTACGGGGAAATCATGGTGGGGGTAAGAGGTAGAAAATACTGAAATGACAGAAACGAAGCAACAGTCTGAAATATCTGAAAATAATAACGGGAAATGACAACACATATTAAACAGTGAAGAATGCGGCACGACATGTCCCATCGTGAATAATAACAATGTAAAACACGGAACAAAAAGTTCCCTCGTGCATAATCAATATAAACACGGCACGGAATGTCCCCTCGTGCATAATCAATGTAAAACATAGCACGGAAATCACCCTTCGTGCTTTAACACTATTCCTCACCCAAACAGCAATCACAAACAAAGGGAAGGAAATAAACAGAGTAAAAATAAAAATCCCAGCAAAAGAACATCAATTAAATAATTAAATCCTGGCAAGGGAACATCAATTAAACAATTAAATCCCGGCAAGGGAACATCAATTAAACAATTAAATCCCGGCAAGGGAACAATAAACGTAATCTCAACATCCCAATAAGGAAAACAATATCAAAGCAACAATGACCCGACAAGGGTATATTTTAGTAGCTCTTTCTCTTTCTTTCACTTCATTTCATAATTTACTCTATTACTTGAGACAATGCTCCAAAGGATACAATTATCTCATATACCTTCATCATTCGTATTACAATCTAAGCTAATGCTCCAAAGGATACAATTATCTCATATATCTTCATCATTCGTATTACAATCTGAGCCAATGCTCCAAAGGATACAATTATCTCATATATATTCGTCATTCGTATTACAATCAGAGCCAATACTCCAACAGAGTTTAAAGATTACCATTCCCTTCACATATTCTTCACAACATATAAAAATCATCAATTAAGAATGGAAATTACCACAAAATCAGAATATTCACAATACAAGGACTCACGGTCATGCTAGACGCCAATGTATAGATACTCGTCACCATGCCTATGCATCGTATTTGACAATTAGCAAGTAGCAAATTATACTCAACTCCTACTCCCTCAAGCTAAGGTTAGACCAAACACTTACCCCGAGTCCGAAGTATAGCAATCAACCCAAAACCACACGTTTGACACGAGAATCCGACTCCAAATGAACCAACTCTATTCAAATAAATTTCATACTGTAAATAACATCTCATGCACTGATTCTACTATTAAATTTAAGGTTACGACGCGAAATTAGGTGAAATGACCAAAACGCCGCTCAGGCCAGCATCTCGAAGTCCGGTAAATTTTACATTTTTCAGAACACTCGTACTCTCACGAGTCTATCCATATAAGAATCTATCAAATCGGAGGTCAATTACCCACTCAAATACCAATTTTAGAAAAACCCAAGTTCTACCCACAACACCCAATTTTCACCCATGGAAATCTTTGATTTTTAAGTTGAAAACATGTTAAATGATGTTAATGATTGAAAAAAATGATTAAAAACCAACTTACAACTGATTTGGAAGAGTTTTGTTCTTGAAAAATCGCCTAAGAGTGTTTGAATTTGAGAAAATATGAAATACGAAGTAAAAATTCAGTTTTTGTACAGTGCTGGCGACTGGTTGGCATGGGAGTTGCGAACAAGGGTTCGCAATTGCAAACCCTTCAGACATTCCTCGCCTTTACATTTGTGAAACTCATGGGCGCATTTTCGATCAGGCCTGCCCAGGTATGCCTTCGCATTTGCGAACCTCCTGGTCCCATTTGCGATCCCTGGCCAGCAAGGGCATGAATAGTTCGCATTTCTGATGCTGGCTTCACAAATGCGAAGCCTGCATATCAGTTGCACCAGCAAATTCCCAAGTTTAAAAAGGCAATCCGTGGCCTACCCAAAACTCACCCGAGCCCTCGGGGCTCCAAACCAAATACACAAACTACCTCAAAAACATCATATGAACTTATCCGTGCGATCAAATCGCCAAAATAACATCATATACATCGAATTAATCTCAAAATCCTGAATTTTACCAAACTTCATAAAACATAAAAATTTCCATTCTAAGTCCGACATACGTCAAACGAAATCCGTTTTCAACCAAACTTTACATAAAGGACTTAAACCATATATAAGACCTGTACCGGACGCCGGAACCAAAATACGGGCCCGATACCATCACTTTCTAGTCAGATTTCATTTTAAATTTCCTTAAATATTTTAAGGAAACAATTTTACTCAAAAATTCATTTCTCCGGCTTGGGACCTCGGAATTCGATTCTGGGCATACGCCCAAGTCCCATATTTTCCTACAGACCCTCCGGGACCGTCAAATCACGGGTCCGGGTCCGTTCACCCAAAATATTGACCGAAGTCAAATTTATTCATGTTAATATTAAATTATTGCATATTTCACAAAATTTCATATTTAAGCTGTCTGTCTACGTGCCCGGACTGCGCACACAATTTGAGGCAACTACAAATGATATTTTCAAGGCCTCGGGAGTACGGAATGGGGTAATAAAATTGGTGATGACCCCTTGGTTCGTCACGTTCTCCACCTCTAAAACAATTGTTCGTCCTCGAGCGGACAGAAGAAGGAAGTACCTTAGTCGGGAAATAAATGAGGGTAATGGCTCCACATATCGGATTCGGACTCCCAGGTCGATGCCTCAGGAGGCTGACCTCTCCACTAAACACGAACAAAAGGAAAACTCTTGGATCTCAACTGACGAATCTGTCGGTCTAGAATAGCTACCGGCTCCTCCTCATAAGATAAGTCCTTGTCCAACTGGACAGTGCTGAAATCTAACACGTGGGCTGGATCGCCGTGATACCTTCGAAGCATTGACACATGAAAAACTTGCTGTACGGCTGATAAGCTAGGTGGCAATGCAAGTATATAATCCACCTCTCCCACTCCATCAAGAATCTAAAACGGACCAATGAACCGAGGGCTAAGCTTGCCCTTCTTCCCAAATCTCATCACGCCCTTCATAGGAGACACTCGGAGCAGTACTCGCTCACCAACCATGAAAGACACATCTCTAACCTTACGATCTACATAACTCTTTTGCCTGGACTGAGCTGTACGAAGCCTATCCTGAATGATCCTGACTTTGTCCAAGGCCTCCTGAACCAAATCTGTACCCACCAATCGAGCCTCTCCCGGCTCAAACCATCCAACCGGAGATCGAAACCGCCTACCATATAAAGCCTCATAAGGAGCCATCTGGATACTCGACTGGTAGCTGTTGTTGTAGGCAAACTCCGCTAAAGGCAAGAACTGATCCCATGATCCTCCAAAGTGTATAACACACGCTCGAAGCATATCCTCCAATATCTGAATAGTACGCTCGGACTGTCCATCCGTCTAAGGATGAAATTTTGTTCTCAACTCCACCTGGGTGCCTAACTCTCGCTGAACTGCTCTCCAGAAATTCGAGGTAAACTGCACGCCCCGGTCCGAAATGATAGATACTGGCACACCATGAAGGCGAACAATATCCCGGATATAGATCTCAGCTAACCTCTCGGATGAATAGGAGACTGCTAGAGGGATGAAATGGGCTGACTTGGTCAGCCTATCAACAATGACCCAAACTGCATCGAACTTCTTCCGGGTCAACGGAAGTCCAGTAACGAAGTCCATAGTGATCTTCTCCCACTTCCACTCGGGAAGGTCAATCCTATGAAATAAACCACCAGGCATCTGATGCTCATACTTAACATTTTGACAATTCAAACACAGCGACACATATGCTACAATATCCTTCTTCATTCTACGCCACCAATAATGTTGCCGCAAATCTTGATACATCTTCGCGGTGCCCGGATGAATAGAGTACTGGGAACCATGGGCTTCCTCTAAAATCAACTCTCGAATACCATCAAAATTGGGCACACAAAATCGCCCTTGCAATCTCAAAACACCATCAGCATCTAAGGTCACCTTCTTGGCACCTCCGCGCTGCACCGTGTCTCTAAGGACACACAAATGGGGATCATCAACCTGCGTATCACGGATACTCTCCAATAATGAAGAACGAGCGACCGTACAAGATAACACTCGACTAGGCTCAGAAATATCCAACCTCACAAACCGATTGGCCAAACCCTGAACATCCAAAGCAAGCGGCCTCTGACTGATCGGAATAAAAGCAAGACTGCCCATGCTAGCTGACTCCCTACTCAAAGCATCGGCCACCACATTGGCCTTCCCTGAGTGATATAAGATGGTAATATCATAATCTTTCAACCACTCCAACCATCTTCTCTGCCTCAAATTCAACTCCTTTTGCTTGAACAAGTACTGAAGACTCTTATGATCCGTGAACACCTCACACGCCACGCCATACAGATAGTGCCTCAAAATCTTCAATGCATGGACAATGGCTGCCAACTCCAAGTCATGCACTGGATAGTTCTTCTCATGAATCTTTAACAGCCTCGAAGCATAAGCAATGACCTTTCCATCCTGCATCAACACTGCACCAAGTTCAATACGGGAAGCATCGCAATAGGTTGTATAAGGCCCTGCACCTGTGGGCAAAACCAATATCGGTGTCGTAGTCATAGCTGTCTTGAGCCTCTGAAAGCTCGCCTCACACTCGTCTGACCATCTAAACTGGGCACCCTTCTGGGTCAACCTGGTCATCGGGCCTGCAATAGATGAGAACCCCTCCACGAACCGACAATAGTAGCCTGCCAATCCCAAGAAACTCCGAATCTCTGTAGCTGATACTGGTCTAGGCCAGTTCTTGACTGCCTCAATCTTCTTCGAGCCAACCTGAATACCCTCTGCTGATACGACATGACCCAGGAAGGCAACTGAACTCAACCAGAACTCACACTTCGAAAACTTCGCATATAGCTGACTATCCTTCAGAGTGTGAAGAACCACTATGAGATGCTGCTAGTGCTCCTCCTGACGGCGAGAGTATATCAGTATATCATAAATGAATACTATCATGAACGAGTCAAAATAAGGCCTGAACACTCGGTCCATCAAATCCATAAAAGCTGATGGGGCATTTGTCAACCCTAACGACATGACTAAAAACTCGTAATGCCCGTACTGAGTGCGGAAAGCTGTCTTAGGGACATTGGATGCCCTAATCCTCAACTGATGGTAGCCAGATCTCAAGTCTATCTTTGAAAATACCTTAGCACCCTGAAGCTGATCGAACAAATCATCAATCCTTGGCAGTGGGTACTTATTCTTGATTGTAACCTTGATCAATTGCCGGTAATCAATGCACATCTTCATCGAACCATCATTTTTCTTCACAAACAATACTGGAGCACCCCAAGGAGAAACACTAGGTTTAATGAAACCCTTCCCAAGAAAATCCTGCAACTGTTCCTTCAACTCTTTCAACTCTAGCGGGGCCATGTGATACGGCGGAATAGAAATGGACTGGGTGCCCGAAGCGAGATCAATGCAGAAATCAATGTCCCTGTCAGGTGGCATCCCCGACAGGTCTGAAGGGAAGACCTCAGGAAACTCATGAACCACGGGTACCGAATCAATAAAGGGAACCTCGACACTGGAATCACGCACATAAGCCAAATAAGCCAAACACCCCTTCTCGACCATATGCCGAGCCTTCACGTACGAAATAACACTGCGGGTAGAATGACCAGGAGTTCCTTTCCACTCCAAATGGGGCAAATCCGGCAAGGCTAAGGTTGCTGTCTTGGCATGACAGTCCAGAATAGCATGATAGGGGATAACCAATCCATCCCCAGTATAACATCAAAGTCGACTATACCTAAAAACAAAAAATCAACATAGGTCTCAAGACCCCAATCACCACAACACAAGAACGATGGACTCGATCGACCACGATAAAATCACCCACCGTGTAGATACATAAACAGGAATACTCAGTGGATCACTAGCCATGACCAGGTATGGTGCAAAATAAGAGGACACATACGAATACGTAGACCCTGGCACAAATCGCACTGAAGCATCTCTATCACAAACCCAAATAGTACCTGTAATGACTGCATCTGAAGACTCAGCCTCTAGCCTGGCTGGAAGAGCATAACATCGGGGCTGGGCCCCACAACCCTGAACCACATCTCTGGGACGGCCGGCTGCTGGCTGGCCTCCACCTCTAGCGGACTAAGCTCTATCTCTATGACCTTTACCTCCACCTCTAGAACCTCTACCCCTACCTCTAACTGGCTGGCCAAGCTGTGGAACACCTGGTGCTTGTACCATGGCATGAGAACCTGATGGTGAGACCCACCAGAACCTCGGGGGAAAAACCTGGAAATGTTCCCCAAACCACCGCAAGTATAACAAGGCCTCTGCTGATGTGACTGCTGACTGTGGAAGTGGCCCTGTCGACCCTGATAACCACCCTGGAAATTCTGAAGTGGCGGTGCATCGATAGGTGTTGGTGGCGCACTGTAAGGCTGCTGATCGGAATAGTGTGTCTGATAACCACGACCACCTGAAGTACCAGGGGAAACCTGAAGAGTTGACTGAAAATGTCTGGGAGGATGATCTCTGCCTAAAGAATCTCTGCCCCCAGATGAGGCTCCACTGGAACGAGCGAAATGATGGGGCCTCTTGTCAACCCCCTGACCACCACCCTGAGACAGAATCATCTCAATCCTCATGGCCACATTGGCCGCATCCTGGAACGATATATTTGTACCTGACTCTCTAGCCATCTGAAGTCTGATAGGCCGGGCCGATCCCTCGATAAACCTCCGAACCCTCTACCGATTAGTGGGAAGTATCATAAGAGCATGTCGGGCTATAGTGATGAACCTGGTCTCGTACTAAGTGACTGACATGAATCCCTGCTGGAGATGCTCAAACTGCCTCCGAAGGTCCTCCCTCTGAGTAATGGGAAGGAACTTCTCCAAAAATACCTCTGAGAACTGAGTCCAAGTCAAAGGTGTAGATCCATATGGTCTAGCTAAGCAATAGTCTCTCCACCAACTCTTGGCTGCGCCAGATAACCGAAAAGTAGTGAAGTCAACTCCGTTGGACTCCACTATGCCCATATTCCAAAGAACCTCATGGAAACTGTCCAAATAATCCTGGGGGTCCTCTGATGGTGAACCAATAAAAGTAGCAGTGAATAAATTAGTGAACCTTTCCAGTCTCCACAAAGCATATGCTGACATAGGTGCTCCCTCTACTAGCGGCGCTGCAATACCCGGCTGAGCTACTCCGGCTGGCTGAGGTACCGGAGTCTGAAACTGTGGAGCTAGCTGCTCTGGCATGCGGACGGCAGGAGTCTGGGCACCTCCCCCAGCCTGAGAGACGGCTAATGCTGTAGGATGAAGACCGCCTGTGCTACACTCTCCATGAGTCCGACTAGACGGACAAGGGCGTCCTGAAGCACTAGGTTGCTATGAACCCCTCTGGGACCTGCGCTGGTCCAACTGGGACTGCCAGAACTGGGACCTCCTCGTCAGACATGACCTGAGGATCCTCCACTGGGGCTGCTGCTCTAAGCTGAGCCCGGCCCCGGCCTCGGCCTCTAGCACGACCTCTTCCTCGACCTCGACCCCGAGTAGGAGCTGTAGTAGGAGTGTCAGGCTTCTGGGCAGAACCAAGGGAAGCACGCGTCCACGCCATCTGCGATATAATAGAATAGGAACTCAGTCAGTACTCAAAATTCATAGCACACGACAAAGAAGAAAAGAAATATGGAGTCGCCCTAACTTTGCAGCATCTGGGGGATAAATACAGACGTTTCCGTACCGATCCCTCATAATCTACCAAGTTGTCCGTGAGTTGTGAGACCTAAGTAACCTAGAGCTCTGATACCAACTTGTCACGCCCCGAAATCCCACCATCACGTCGTGATGGTGTCTAACGTTGAACCCGCTAGACAAGCCAACATGTATAGATAAACTAGCATATTAACATCAATTTAATAGGATAAACTAAACGGTTCACAATTTAACAGCGGAAATAAATATGGTTTCAAGCTAAATAAGGACAACATAATACAACAACGCGTAAATTTTCACAAAACTTGGAGTCACAAACTCACGAACTGTCTATAAGAGTGCTAAATACAAGTCTAGAAGGAAATACATGTCTGCCTCTGAAGCAAGAGGAAAAATAAGACAGAATCGAAGACAAAAGGGATGGAAGAGATGCCAAGGCCCACGAACGCCAGCAGGTATACTTTGAAGCCTCTATGATAAGCTGGAAGACAGTCCCACTAATGATGTCCTCCGGGTCCGGCTACGTAATCTGCACAACATAAATAAGTGCAGGTGTAGCATCAGTACAACCGACCCCGTGTACTAAGTAAGTGCCGAGCCTAACATCGGCACAGTAGTGACGAGGCTAAGACACTGCAACAAAGTGTACCTGTGAAGTTCAATAATATAGAAGAAACTAAACAAGAATACAATTACGGGGAAATCATGCTGGGGGTAAGTGGTAGCAAATACTGAGATGACAGAAACGAAGCAACAGTCTGAAATATCTGAAAATAATAACGGAAAATGACAACACATATTAAACAAAAAAGGATGCGGCACGACATGTCCCATCGTGCATAATAACAATGTAAAACACGATATAGAATGTCCCCTCGTGCATAATCAATATAAACACGGCAAAGAATGTCCCCTCGTGCATAATCAATGTAAAACATGGCACGGAAATCACCCTTCGTGCTTTAACACTTTTCCTCACCCAAACAACAATCACAAACAAGGGCAAGGAAATAAACAGAGTAAAAATAGAAATCCCAGCAAGAGAACATCAATTAAATAATTAAACCCCGGCAAGGTAACATCAATTAAACAATGATATCTCGGCAAGGGAACATCAATTAAATAATTAAATCCCGGCAAGGGAACAATAAACTTAATCTCAACATCCCAATAAGGGAAATAATATCAAAGCAACAATGACCCGGCAATGGTATATTTTAGTAGCTCTTTCTCTTTCTTTCACTTCATTTCATAATTTACTCTATTACTTGAGCCAATGCTCCAAAGGATACAATTATCTCATATACCTTCATCATTCATATTACAATCTAAGCCAATGCTCCAAAGGTTACAATTATCTCATATACCTTCATCATTCGTATTACAATCTGAGCCAATGCTCCAAAGGATACAATTATCTCATATACCTTCATCATTCGTATTACAATCTGAGCCAATGCTCTAAAGGATACAATTATCTCATATATCTTCATCATTCGTATTACAATCTGAGCCAATGCTCCAACAGAGTTTAAAGATTACAATTCCCTTCACATACTCTTCACAACATATAGAAATCATCAATTAAGCATGGAAATTACCACAAAATCAGAATATTCAAAATATAAGGACTCACGGTCATGCTAGACACCAATGTATCGATACTCGTCACCATGCCTATACATCATATTTGACAATTAACAAGTAACAAATTATACTCAACTCCTATTCGCTCAAGCTAAGGTTAGACCAAACACTTACCTCGGGTCTACAATATAGCAATCAACCCGAAACCACATGTTTTCCACGAGAATCCGACTCAAAATGGCCCAACTCTATTAAAATAAATTTCATACTGTAAATAACATATCATGCACTGATTCTACTATTAAATTTAAGGTTGTGTCGCGAAATTAGGTGAAATGACCAAATTGCCGCTCAAGCCAGCATCTCGAAGTCGGGTAAATTTTACATTTTTCAGAACACTCGTACTCTCACGAGTCTATCCATATAAGAATCTATCAAATCGGAGGTCAATTACCCACTCAAATACCAATTTTAGAAAACCCAAGTTCTACCCACAACACCCAATTTTCACCCATGGAAATCTTTGATTTTTAAGTTGAAAACATGTTAAATGATCTTAATGATTGAAAGAAATGAGTAAAAACCAACTTACAACTGATTTGGAAGAGTTTTTTTATTCAAAAATCGCCTAAGAGTGTTTGAATTTTAGAAAATATGAAATATGAAGTAAAAATTCGGTTTTTGTGCAGCGCCGGCGACTGGTTGGCATGGGAATTGCGAACAGGGATTCACAATTGCGAACCCTTCAGACATTCCCAGCCTTCACATTTGCGAACCTCATGGGCGCATTTGCGATCAGGCCTGCCTAGGTGTGCCTTCGCATTTGCGAACCTTCTGGTTGCATTTGCGATCCCTGGCCAGCAAGGGCACCTTCGCATTTGCGATGAATAGCTCGCATTTGCGATGAATAGCTCGCATTTGCGATGCTGGCTTCGCAAATGCGAAGCCTGCAGATAAGTTGCACCAGCAAATTCCCAAGTTCAAAAATGCGA
Organism: Nicotiana knightiana; assembly: GCA_005239525.1. Taxonomy (NCBI): domain Eukaryota; kingdom Viridiplantae; phylum Streptophyta; class Magnoliopsida; order Solanales; family Solanaceae; genus Nicotiana; species Nicotiana knightiana. Next base: position 24,634 of record ML376172.1, on the reverse strand, counting down.
TCCGTGGCCTATCCAAACTCTCCCGAGCCCACGGGGCTCCAAACGAAATACACACACTACCTCAAAAACATCCTATGAACTTATCCGTGCGATCAATTCGCCAAAATAACATCATATACATCGAATTAACCTCAAAATCTATGAATTTTATCAAACTTCATAAAACATCAAATTTATCATTTTAAGTCCGAAACACGTCAAACGAAATCTGTTTTTAACCAAACCTTACAGAAAGCACTTAAACCGTATATAAGACCTGTACTGGGTGCCGGAACCAAAATACGGGCCCGATACCATCACTTTCTAATCAGATTTCAGTTTCAATTTTCTTAAATATTTTCAGAAAACAATTTTACTCAAAAATTTATTTCTCGGGCATGGGACCTCGAAATTCGATTCCGGGCATACGCCCAAGTCCCATATTTTCCTACGGACCCTCCAGGACCGTCAAATCAGGGGTGCGGGTCCGTTCACCCAAAATATTGACGAAAGTCAAATTTATTCATGTTAATATTAAATCTTAGCATATTTCACAGAATTTAATATTTTAAGTTGTCCGGCTACGCGCCCGGATTGTGCACACAAATCGAGAAAACTAAAAATGAGATTTTCAAGGCCTCAAGAGTACGTCATGGGGTAATAAAACAGGTGATGACCCCTTGGGTCGTCACATTCTATACATTGTGATTCGTATCATCTTGCTCCCAAGTTAGTCATAGTTTGGCCTTTCAAGCTTTCTTCGGCTCAACATCCTGTCAAGGATTATTCAATAAGAATTATTTCTTCTATGCTTTATTTTTGTTATATTATCTGTCATCGAATTTATTTTCCACTTCTCTATCACGCTGTATTAACAAAAATTAAATCTTTCGGATTGAATCGGTTGCTTGTGGACCGTCACATAAAATTATTACTTTGACCTTGAAAACTATTTTGTGGGTTAAACAATGCTTCCAAATATTCTCGAATGCTTGACACTTGGATTTCTTCTGCTCCATGCTTCTTGAGTAGTTTGATCCCTAACATTTCTTGTTGGAGACATGTTGTTCAAATAAACTGCACAAGAAAGAGCTTCGACCCAAATTCCATGGACATACTTTTAGCTTTCAACATACATCTATCTATATTAAGAATCGTTCGATTCTTTCTCTATGCAACTTCATTTTGTTGGGGTAAATAACATACCGTTAGAGGGCGACTAATTGTATAAGACTGACAAAAGTCATTAAATTCTTTTGATGTGAATTTTCCTTCTCTGTCGGACCTTAAAGCTTTTATAGCCACTTTCTTTTTTCACATGTACTTTGAAATTCTTAAAAGCAACAAAAGCTTCAAATTTTTGGTTCAAGAAATAAAACCTAAGTTTTTCTACTAAAGTCATCAATGAAGAGCAAAAAATATTTACCTTTACCAAAGGAAGGTGGATTACTGATTTGCCCACACACATCAAAGTGAACAAGTTGGAGTGGCTAACTTTCTCTTGACCTGACCTCCTTGGGAAAACTCCTCCTTACATGTTTTCCAAGAAGACAAGCTTCACATAATTGATTGGGATAGTTGATTGATGGTATTTCATACACCATGTTCTTTTCTCCCATTGATTTGATTGCTTCAAAATTCAAGTGCCCGAATCGCATGTGCCAACACCATAATTCATTTTGCACATTAACCTTCAAATACTTTGTATCAATTATCTTAAAATTCAAAGAAAATAGTTTATTATTTGCCATATGCACTTAAGCAATTAGAATTCCACTTGAATCTCTAAGCCAATAATGCATATTTTTCATATGAATATCATATCCCTTTTAAGAAGTTGTGCCCAATTTTAGAATATTACTTTTTAATTTTGGCACATTATAAACATCTTAAATTAACTTGTGGCCACCATCTTTACAGGATATTAGAATCGTACATATCCCTTCGATTTGAACCTTTGAGTTATCTCCAAAGCGTATATTAACTCTCACTATTTTATTTATCTCCAATAACCTCTCTTTGTATCCACACATATGATTCTTTGCTCCAGTGTCCAAATACCACGAGCTACAATCATCAATGTCTTCTTCCTTGAGTGCCAATGATAATGTTGAGTCATCTACTTCTTTCTTGTTGTCAACAAGGTTAGCTTTTACTTCAATATTGCTACGACATTACGACTCAATTTTTGATTTGTCATACCTTTGTCCAATATTTTCTTGATTGTAGCCATGCATGCCATCTTCCTCCTCTTTGTCCACGACTACTATCTTTGAATGTTTGGTGTTATTTAACTTCATTGTCAAAGTTATTACCATTACTTCTTCATCTTCCATGATTCAGTCTCTACTAGAGAATTCCTTGCCTCAACTTGGAGATAATGAGCTCGTAAAAATTAAGTCATTAGTATAAACTGATAGGTAGACAACTTCATTGGAAGACTTCGTGGCCAACATCACGCTAGCCCTCGTACCCGAGGTTGAAAGAGAATTGTTAATAAAATCGGGTACATCATCACGAGTGTGGACCCTCTTCATGGACGGTTCTTCGAACGCGAAGGGGTCCGGGCTGGGTATCATTCTAAAACTACCCACGGGTAATATTATTAGACAATCTACCAAGACTTCGGAATTAAATAATAATGAGGCCGACTATGAGGCCATGATTGCAGGTCTCAAGTTGGCTAAAAGCTTGGGAGCATAGGTCATCGAGGCCAAATATGATTCCCTCCTCGTGGTAAACCAAATCAACATGACTTTCGAAGTCCGAGAAGACCAAATGCAGAGGTACTTGGATAAGCTACAGGTAACTCCACATAGATTTAAGGAGTGGAACTTACAACATATACCTCGAGAACAGAATAACGAGGCCGACGCTCTTGCAAACTTCGAGTCATCGGTCGAAGACGACGAACTTAACTCGGGGACAATCGTACAACTCACGAGATTTGTGATCGAAGAAGTCTATGCCAAAATAAACTCTACAAGCCATACCTAGGATTGGAGAAACAAGTACATAAAATACCTAAAGAACGGGAAGCTTCCATCAGATGCAAAGGAGTCGAGAGCTCTACGTACAAAGGCAGCACGATTCACCTTATCCGAGGATGGAATGCTGTTTAGAAGAATGTTCGATGGACCATTGGCAATATGTTTGGGACCGGGAGATACTGACTATGTCCTATAGGAAGTTCACAAAGGCACTTGTGCGAATCACTCCGGCGCCGGATCGTTGGTCCACAGAGTGTTCAGAGCATTGTACTACTAGATCGATATGGAGAAGGATGCAAAGGAGTGCGTTCGAAAGTGCGACAAATGTCAAAGGTATGGCCAATGATTCACCAGCCCGAAGAGTAGCTCCACTCGGTCTTATCCCCATGGCCGTTCATGAAATGGGGAATGGACATCATTGGACCTCTCCCATCGGCCCCATGTAATGATCAATTTATTTTATTTATGACTGATTATTTTTCTAAGTGGGTTGAAGCAGAGGCTTTCGAGAAAGTCCAAGAAAAATGATTCATAGAACTTCATTTGGGACCACATTATATGTCGATCGGGATGCCTGCTGAGATAGTATGTGATGATGGAAACCAATTCATTGGCAGCAAAGTAAATAAATTTCTCGAGGATCACAAGATCAAAAGAATTTTATTGACACCTTATAATCCCAGTGGGAACGGACAAGCCGAATCGACCAAAAAAACCATCATTCAAAATATTAAGAATAGATTGACAGACGCCAAAGGGAAGTGGATAGAGAAACTGCCTGAGGTTCTTTGGGCATACCGCACAATGTTGAAGTCTAGTACAGGAGCGACGCCGTTCTCATTAGTCTATGGCAGCGAAGCTCTTATCCCGGTTGAGGTAGGAGAGCCTAGCCTCAAGTTCCGATATGTAACAGAGGAATCGAATCACGAGGCCATGAATACGAGCCTAGAACTGTTGGAAGAAAGACGCGAAGCTGCCCTTATCCGATTGGCCGATCAAAAAAATCAGATCGAAAGGTACTACAATCGAAGAGCCAATCTTTGATATTTTAACATCGGGGACTTGGTTCTAAGAAAAGTCGCCCTCAATACCCAAAATCCGAATAAAGGAAAACTGGGTCCGAACTGGGAAGGACCATATCGGGTCCTCGAAATCATCGGAAAGGGATCCTACAAGCTCGACACGATGAACGTCGAACAATTACCGAGCAATTTGAATGTATCGCTCCTAAAATGATACTACCGCTAAGTTACGATCCGTCCATTTTCATTTATATTTAAAATTAAGTCCTACAGGTGTTCGATCAGGAACAACAATGGATTCTTCAACACGAAGTTTTAAGGTCTGAAAGCAAGCGTTGCACTCCTTTTTCCTTAGACCGATTTTGTCCTAAATGGGTTTTCCGACGAGGTCTTTAACTAGGCAACTATTGATTGTGCTACCTTATAACAATTCAACAGTATCCGAGACTTCTTTGCAATCAACCTCGAATACTGGGGGCATTCCCCTGGAACGTCAACTTTGTTACGAGGAAATTAATTGATAGCAGCAGGGTCTCGATAGGTAATTTTTGTAAGGGCGAAACGGTCAAATGAATCGTGCCTGTATAGGTTGCTCGAGCCCTGGCACCAAACATGTATGCATGTATAATCACTTACTAAGAGAAGTATTTTTCCTTGCCGATATCTCATGCCTTAGAAAAAATTTCTACTTTACAATCTCATGCTCTCGATCTATTGTGTAAATAGGCTTAAGGGTTGATTATAACTAGAGTTTGGATAACTACCCCCCACGCTTGGGGACTGCCGTCCAAAAATAGACGAGATCGAATTATTAAAACTTCAAGATCATAAGACCTTAAAGGTAACCCTCGATTTTTATAGGCCAAGGCCAGCCCACTCGGGGACTGACACTTCAGACAAGCTCAAACTGAAATGGGAAAATAAGCCTAAGAGGCAAATCCCGAATTAAAAAGTCTACGGCCAAATTAACATGGTTTGGAGACATCCAAATTCCGTAATAAAATAGGTCTTCAAATTTTTTCATAAACCGGTTAAAAAGGCTACCTCGCCAAAATCATAAAGGGCTTCCATAATATCAAGCCTTGAAAACTCTAATGAGTACAAAATTTTTCGAACTCTCGAACAATTCCTTGTTTCATGCTAAGTCATTACAAATTTTACAAATACAAATGATGAAAAACTTTTCCAAGCCGAGAAGGGGGAGAAAGCCATATATGTTGCTTTTTATAAAGGCCATATCAACCTAATAGAAAAGCCTGAGGGCTACTTTTTGCTTTGAGTTCAAGAGGTCGTACTCGCTCAAACAAAAACCTAAGGGTTGTCTCACCTCGAGTTCGAGAAAACACTCACTCGATCGAAAAAGCTATACTAGTTCGGTTTCGATCGAATTGCCTAAACACCAGACCTTAGAATACAATTTCATAAGGAATAAATGAAGCGAAATTCCATAAGGAGGAAATCAAGCAAAATTTCACTAGACAGAAAGGAAGAAATTTTTTTATATATGTCAAAAAATTTATAAGGGCAACATGGCCCGATCAGAATTTCATATAAAGATCTAAAAATGAAGCATAAAGGAAAGATGCAGATCCCAAGGGCCTAATATTATCCAGGAGAAACATCTTCACCATCGGGGTCTTCTCCACGCTCGGACCCGCTCATTCTACCGGAATCATCATCATCGAGAAAGGCCAAACACTTTGGCTTCAGCTTCAAGCTCTTTTGCATTCTCGATCTCTGCAGTAAGATCGATGCCACGAGCGTGGATCTCCTCGAGAGTCTCCCTTCGAGACTGGCATTTGGCATGCTTGGAAACCCAATGTACTGGAACCTGAGAAAAATTTTTCAACCTTCTTTGCTCGAGCTTGAGCGGCTTCGGCATCGGATTGGTAGACGGCCACAATTGCCTCAGCATCATCCTTGGTCGTTTCAGCCTCAAATTTTGCCACTGCAAGTTCTGTGACCAGCTTCTCTCGATCAGAAGTTACTGAACCCAACCGAGATTGGAAATCCTCAATTTTCTTGGCTTGCACCAAGTTCTTCTGTTTCATTATTTAGAGTTGGCTTTCACCCTAGGGCAATTGAACTCGGGCAGCCTCCTTTTCTGAGGCAAGTCGGTCTATGTTTTTCTTCAATGCTATGGTCTTTCCCTTCACCACATTCACTTCCTCACCAAGTTTCCCGATTATATCAAGATTTTGCTGGGCCTGTGGAATCGAGCTGTTTGCTGTCACTCCCGAATCAGTATCATTAACTTATATGGTTCTTCTTACTGCTCGACCAGATTAGTTTGTTCTTTCTGAGCCGCAACTAACTCAGCTCGAAGGCCTATTTTTCCTCTTCTCTCTGCCCACTGAGAAGCTTGAGGGCGTCTTTCTCCTTAATAAGCCCTCAAATTTCGGCCTCATATTGGCTCAGCTCCCCCCGAGATCGAAAGAAAGCTTCAAGATGAAGGACCGAGGCCTAAAAATGTAGAAAAGAAATAATTAGACGAGAAGAGAAAAATTCAAGTATAATAATGGATATTGACAAAAGGAATAGGGACACCCGGTTCAGAGCCTGTTAGGCCTCGTTAAAAATACAAGGCGCTCCTACCTCGTCCATCAGAGCTTGGTCTTCCTCCGTAACAAAACTCCGAAGGTAACTAGCCACCCCTACGAGGGCTGCAAGAACATGTGTATCCTTTGGGACCGTGATGATTAACGTTCATTTACACCTAGGATCAACACTAGGGGCCGGAAACTGGCTGGTCAGTCTGAAACTAGAGGAAGCTTCGCCAGAGCTCTTCCTCGGTACCTCCAAGTCATTCAGACCAGCGACATCATCAACCCCAGCAAAATAGCCACGAAAAGGGTCCTCATCTCCATGAATCCCTTCTACGTGAGAGGTCTTTATGGCCCGAGCCTCCTGAATCATTTCCTCGGAGAATGAAGGAAACAATGGGGAGTCTCTGATTTCTATTGCGCTAAGTGGATCTTTTAGGCTATCTCTCTATCTTGAGGAGCCTCGATCATGGCCTCCACAGCTACTTCTACCGCCTTCTCACCCTGAGGTGAGGCACCCTCGGCTTCAGTCGGCTTGGGGACTTCGATTGAATCCCCCTCTTGGACTCTATCAGTCCGGGTAGAATATTTTCATCTTCTACCGGTCCAGTGGAATTTTGAGCCTCGGTATTAGCTTGTGCTCGAGCCACCAGTCCGGAATCATCCTCTTTTTCTTCTTCTTCATCATCATCTTCTTCTTCTTCTTCTCTTTCCTCCCGTAGAAGTTGGACTGACTCCTCAGTCGGGGCGATAACATTCTTCTTGGGTTTGCAGACCACTCTCTTTTTGGTCTCTTGCCCCTCGGAAATTGGGGCCCTCTTCCCCTTGTTGTCCTTCGAAGGCTTCGAGATAGGGGTAAGGATTCTTCATCACTGGATGGGGGCCTCATCGTAGCATATTTCTCGAGACCTGGAAAAAGGAGAAGCTGATTAAGCTCGGGAAAATATTTAAAACAATGACCAAGTTGTTAAAATCGGGAACTAGGCTTACCATTATTTTTAGCCTCCCACCAGCCCTTTGATGAATCGCGCCATGCGCGCTCAGCATTCGTTGATGTCGAGACTGATACGCTTAAATTGCACCTAAATAAATAGTGTAAGGCAGTCGATGTCAAATATAATAACCCAAATAGGTTGGTATCAAATCCCACAAGGAATAGGTGTGAAAATGTTACTTAAATAATGTGAAACTTGACTTAGATCGTAATTCTATTCCGTTAGCTTTAAAAGAGTGTTGTAACTGTGTGTAACAGGGAAAACTATTGTATTGTGAGAATATAATTAATTTGATTAAGGAAAAAAAGGTTTTGTCCCCATCAATGGAATGTAATGCTATCGGTGTTAATATGATATATTTCTAATGGACGGTCCTTTGATATGCAAATGGTTTCTAAGTGACTACCCAATAGTTGGGTAGTATTTTCTCTTTATGATTTTCCCAAATATAGAAGAGTTGCAATAAAGAATAATAAATTTATGCCAAATAGAACTCACTTATTCCTAAGAGATTCTATTAAACAAGGTTTAAAGCCTTGAGTTTTTGATATTCAATTCTACCAAACCCTAACCCACTTTTCCAAGTAAAGATAGAATAAAATGGAATTAGTTAAAGTTTGCAACCACCAATAATAAATGAAGCATGAGAAATGAATAAATATCAACTAACCATTATATATATATTCAATGGTAAACACCCATTAACATACACCCATTTAGGGTCCACAACCTTAGTATTTAAAACTAGGTACTCATACTAGAATCCAAGAATAAAACAATAAATAAAGTCATAAGGCTTACAAAGGTACAAGATTCTCTCTTCAAAAGCTTCCAAAATAATGGAGTATTCAATGCCTTCAATACAGCCTCTTTTTCAGACAAGATATCCCACAAAAAGCCTAGTAAATCTATTTATAGTGGGCCAAAAGTTGAGGTCAAAGTTGGACGAAAATACCCATGCAAAACACATATGCCACCGCAAAATGGTCGCAGATCATGTATGTGGTCCGCAAAATTGCAAGGTCGCCACATAGTTTGCACGCCAAGTTGCCCAGTTCCCCATCGCAGAATGATTATGCGGTCCGCATAGTTATTATGCAACCGCATACTTCACCGTATATTCCTCTCTTCAATAGCTGGAAAACCTGCTTCAGTCTGCGGTAGGTTTGCGGCCCGCATATCACTTCTGCAGTTGGAGACCTGCCGCATTTCTTCCCTTCTATGGGTTTTTGACTTCTTCTTCATTTTTTTCGTTCTTCAATTCTCTTACACTGCAAAACACCAGAACTTCATAATAAATAACTAAAAATTCTTTAAAAGACGAGCTAACGTCTATGTAATTAGTATTAAAAGTGCCGAGATTCTATAGCACATCCATACCCCCAACTTAGGCTCTTGCTTGTCCTCAAGCAACTAAAACAAAATCATCCTATCCTATACTACTCTATTTTCGACAGATCACAAAACAACAGTGACTGTAGATGGGTTTGATTGTCATCTAACATACATGTAACTTATTTTATTCACCCTTCATGGAAGACAACGATCATTTAGCAATTCGGGTAATCAACTTGTAAGCTTCGAGCCTCAAGCAAAATGACAGAATGCTACTCACAGCTAAGGGTGCACTTGTATTCTACTTCAAGAACTTAACTTATGCTAAATCTTGCAATTCATGCATGCTCACAACAAATGAAGTCCCCAATTCATATATATGTACTGTGGATGCAATCAAACACTCTTGCACTCAGAAAGAAAGCTAGATTCTACAAGTCTTAGTCCATATGCTTGCCTTTATTTTAACTCGCTGCTATCTCATGAATAATTGGTTGTAGATCACCAAGGACTTTACACGGGTTGTAGTGTAGGATTTGGGACGGGTTGGATGAATATTTGGGAATGTAGTGTCTATACCCTCCTTGAACCCTACATACACTACCTCGAGTTACCGACATAGAACAACCTCAAAGTATTTCTTCAGTTTTCACAAGACTCCACTCCATTTCTCTCTCTTTTATTTTTATATATATACAAATGTTTTTCTTTTGTTTTTTCTTTGAAGCTTGAGTATCTTCACATATACAACATTAAGGTTTTTTTTCCTTCTACACACAGTAGGCAGCATTACCAATTTCCACTTTATGCTGGCACCCCCAACTTAGGCTTTAGCCTCATTCTTAATCGTTCAAGGAATGATGGATTAAAAGGAGGGAATTATTTACAAGTTTAAATAAAAGTTTCAAACAAAAATTTGACTACCCCACCCCCAACCAAAAAGCATGCATTGTCCCCAATGCATTAAGAAAGTAAAAGCAAAGTTTAGGGGCTTCCTTGGGCACACTAGGCGCTAGGAGGGGCTGAAGCATCCAGGGGAAGTTGTGGGGTCAGATGCTGGCAATGTGGAAGCAATAGGTGGAACCTCGGGCTGTTTGGTGGTATCTGAGGCTAGAATAAGAAGCTCCACCTGCTATGAAGTTGGGTCTGGGACCTGGGAGCTGCTAGCTTCTCCCAGTGATGGATGCGTGGTCGATGAATCGGCCTTGGAGACCATGTACGCAGTAGAGTGTGCAATTGTTGTCTGCACATGTTCTTCCTCTTCTTCATGTGTATATGTAGAGACAACAACTTGTTTGCCTCTGTTGTCCCCTTGATCCCCAGTCTCCTCAACCAACGCCTCCTCATCAGTTTTCTCTTCCTTAGTGTCTCCCTCATCAGTCTCCCCCTCAGACTCTCCGGGTTCTTCCTCTGAATGAGTGTCAATGTGTACAATGGAATCCGGAGCCTTTGAAGTCTCAGTACCCTAGGCTTCTGGATCTGTCATAAGGTTTGTGAAATCAAGGTCCAAGCTTGGAATGTGGGAGGTTCTAGTGCCCTGCTCACCTTCCCCCGGGAGAAGGGAGGTCAACTCAAACTCCAAATATTGCATCTTGTGCAGCTCTGATTTCAGCTCAGCGACATCCTTCTGGACTTGAGGTATATCTCCAACTTCGCCTCTCTCAACCCTCTCAAGTTGTACTTCAAAGTGCTTGAGTCTATCTTCATAGGATTGATGTTATTGTTGAAGAACTCCCACTGAGGCTTGGATAGGGGCCGGTGCTTGCCAGATAAGAGCTGGGAGTTCCTTTGTCAGTCTGTCTACCTTGGCATTGGCATTGGCATGTTGGGCCAGTACACCCAGCTTTGATAGAGCTGGTATGGAAGCAGGTGGCTGGTGCGGAGGGAGTGTCAGGCAGTGAGGAAGTAGCAAGTGCGACTGAGTCCGATGGAGGAGAAAGTGATGTCTCTTGTGGGTTGTCCATCACCTTTTCTACTGCATCACTGATCCAAGTGATATCAATATCTTGGAGAGCCTTTTCAATGCGGTAATGTTTTGGGATTGGAGGCACTTCCACAGCTTTACACAAAGCAGTGATCAAACACGGGAAGGGAAGTGATGTTTCTTTCCGATTTGCTCTGATCTCAATCTCCTTGAATATAATTTCTTCCACATAAAATTTTATGCCTGTCATGATGCATGCAATGAGGATTGCCTTTTCGATTTTTATGTCAGTTTCATTTTTCGTACGCATCAGACGGGAGCAAACAAAACTGAGCCAATATCGGCCTTCCTGGGTAAGATCCCACTTGTGAATATTTTGGCGCAGAGCTATCCAGGAAGGGGTTCCCTTGGCTATGAATGAAGCAACCTAGGCACGCTCGAATTCCTTATTGGCAAGTTAGGCATCATACTCAGTCGTTCCTGACGACCAATCCTCAAAATATATGTCATTTATGGATGCGACATCATAGAGTACTTGGACCTCTCAAACTGGGACAGACTGCAAGAATACCCGGTTCCGCTTCTTGCTCAGCATTCTTGGAGGCAGCATAAGCAACATACAATTCCCTCACGAGTGTCTCGTTATACTCCTCCGAGACTTTAGTGAAGACTTCTCTTTGCCTCTTTTTATTGTTTTTAATGACATGAGGGTAATGCTCTTTTAAACTGTTTAGGCCTAGCTGCTTCTCTTCAAGAATCCTTCTCTTTGCAAAGCCATCTCTGTACAAGTTCCAAGAGCCTGTGACCCCAAATCTTATATCTTCCCCACTTTTCCAACATGTATTAGCATGCAGGTCAACAGATGGCATGAGATCGGTCTGTGCCTCCTCCTCTTCAGATTGGGAGGAGTGCTCAGAAGTGCTTCGGGCTGTTTTAGGCCTTGGGCGTTCGGATTGTTGTGCTTGTTGGCTCAGTGCAGCAACCCGTTTCCTTCCTCGAGCGAGAGTTGACCGCGTTGCGAGAGACTTCTTTGGTGCCATTCTAGATATCTGAGCAGTTGAACGATTTGTTCTGAGATACGAATCAGGTTAGTGCTTTCTGTGAAATTTCAATCTTTTAGTTTTTTTTGTATTTAATCCGATTTTTTTTTGTCTTTTCTTGTTCGTCTCCTTTTATTTGTTTTGATTTTGTTTATGTTGTGCAGTGCTTGTGTTTGAGTGAGAGTAAGGGTGTGAAACTAATATGCGAAAGGATTAGGGTTTAATACCTACCCTCAACTGATATGCGAAAGGATTAGGGTTTAATACCTATGAGTTTATAGGCGGACAAGTAGATTGCATGACACATTATGCGGTCGCATATGTTATGCGATGAGTTAGTGGCTGGTTCGATCAACTTCACTTTGCGATGCATTCTGCGGTCACATAATTGTTATGCGGGCCGCAGAAATAGAAATCCCATGGCATTTTCTTTGATCAAACTACATTTTTTTCTGACTGTGTCTGCGACCACTATGCGGTCCGCAAAGCCATTATGCGACCGCATAGTTTCCGCATACCACGAGCCCTTATTTTCTTCATTCTCCTCAGTCGTTACACCTTGTTTCATTGTATTTTGAGCTGCCTTCATTATAACACACAAGTCAAACTGCTTAACACTAACAACTAAACCTACAAAAATTAAAATCTAACAAAAGAATGTTACCACACATGGGTTGCCTCCCAATAAGCACTAGATTTAATGTCGTGACACGACGATGTTGACCCCGTTTTGGCTACTCAGTGGTGGGGGCTAGTGTAGGACTATCCTTGAGAGAAAATTGTTCTACTAAGTGTCTTTCTTCTGTGGTACCAAGGTAATGCTTGACCTTTTTGCCATTTACTTTGTAAGTTTCAGTCCCGTCCTCCGACTCCAATTCAATATCACCATAAGGGGACACATTGATAACTTTGAACGGGCCAGACCATTTGGATTTACGTCTTGATACATCAATGGCCAATAGTAGCCACATTCAATGTCACGCCCCAAACTTAGGGAGCGCGACCGGCGCTCCACCAAGTGAACACGGTCGAGCAAGCCTATTAAGTGTTGCCAATTATTTAGGTACCTCATTGTTAGGTTTTAAAGTCCATACACCGTACAATTTAGTGAAACTGAAATCCAAGGCATTACATAATTCATTGACCTTCCGAAACCCATATACAACCCACAATAATGTCTATGGAGCCTCTAAACATACAAAAGATAGAAATGACCATGCTGGCGATAAGGCCCCGGCTATACCTCAAAATGTGTAAAAATATAAGCAAAAGAAGTACATCACCATCCCCTGGAGGAATAGGGGCTCACCAAAGTCACTGAGAAGGGGNGGGGGGGGGGGGGGGGTGCGCCGCTAGCAGTGACCGATACTATCTACTGTGGGATCACCTACATCCATTAAAAGATGTAGCGCCCCCGGAAAAAGGAACTTTAGTACCATCGAATAGAACTAGTATGTATAACTAAACACCATCTCCTTAGGAAAGAAAAATCAACAAGATGCAAGAAAGAAGGAAGTTAATCAAGAAACCAATGAGAACATAGGCAACACCTCAACATCAAATAAAGAATCACTTAAGCCATCAAGAGGAATCATTACCACTTTAGTTTCTACAACACTAACATTAACATCTCATGATTCAAACTACCACCATACTCTTATACAGAGTCCGATCACGACCCGATCGGCTAGGTCATCTCCCTTGGAGACGTGTGCCCACAATACCAATTTCTGTTTTAATTCCAATTCAGTTCATAGCACAGTATTGTTTAACCAAAGAATTAGACCTTTTGACTAAAAATTATTTTAAATATGAATACGAGTTACTGATAATCAAGGTAATGGAGAAAAGTGAATAATAGATAATATTTCAGAAATATAGAAAATCAAAGTTGATTGTATTCGAGAATCAGATGCCTTTACAAACTGTATTCCTCTCCCTTATATAGGAGATTTTTAAAACGCACGACTCTTGCTATGGTTACTCATTATGACTAATTATGACATTAATGAGGCGTTACAAAGGATAACGGTAATTGGGGTTCGGTTACATAACGTTCGAGTAATCAATTGTGGGTCCTTGAATCTGCCCGTAGCTTTGTCTAGGTTTATTATGACCGTGCCTCTCTCCCGTTTTGATCAAGTTGAGTTTCCCGTGGCTGATAAATTTGTGGGTCTACTGAACCGTGCCTCTTTGTACTGTACCTCTTCAAAGAATCACATCCAGCTGTCACGTTTTCCTGTGTCCACGTGACTGGCTGAGTTATCAAAAGTTGGCTTACGTGTGAAACTTTCTTTTACCAATACAGATAGTCCCCCCACTTACCATATATTTAACGATTAATATTTGGTAAGTGGATATTCATTTATGGCGGGAATATTTTACCGCCGCTTTTCCTTGAATCATTGTATCCTTCTCTGCACCATATGCGTCGTTTGTCACTTCCATTTAATGCTCATACCACATGTCCTTTTCGGATTGGTTTTGCATTTACTCGACACTTTTTAGGGCTTTTTGCGGTTGTGCCAGTCCCGAAGTGACATCTTCAATTATGACTTTTCATCATTATTTTCCTTTTTCTTCATGTTTGACGGTTGTCTTCAAGTATACATACATGTTTTCTTTTTCTTTGCTTCCACGAAACACTTTTCTAACTTTGTGTTTTGTAAAGAACTTTCTTCTTCGCTTTTGTAAACATGTCTTCTTCAAACAAACCTCAAAGAGCAATAGATCTTGAGAGTTTAACACCATCTTCTGCTCCGACTTGGAGTCGGAGGGGTGGTAGACTTAGAAGTCTGGGATCCACTCCTTCGAGGGGCTCCTCTTCTTCTCAGATAGTTCCTCCTTCTTCCACTATATCTCCAATTTCTCCGAGATTTAGGGTTTCTCAATCTTTGTCTAGAGGTAGAGGCGAACGCCTTCGTGAGCCTGGAGTCGATGAAATTGTCCCTGTTGAGTTTGTTTTTACTAGGGATAACCAAGTTCTTGTAGATCAATCCTCTTCTCTTGATAGTTTTGAAAGATATCCAACCCTTATAATTGAGAGTCAGATTTCCCTTATTCGTAGGGAGTGCTTTTGGAGGTCTGACTTTCCTGTCTATATTCTGAATAGTAATCAAAGAATAACGTCTTACAAGACGAGATATTCTTTTGCTTATATGTATCCTTTCACTTTAGGGTTTAGACTCCCTATTGACCCAGTTATAATTGAATTTTGTCGTTTTTTCAATATCTGCTTAGGACAAGTTGGCCCTCTTGTGTGGCGAGTTGTCGCATGTCTTAGGAGTTTGGCTTCTTTAGCCTCGGTTCCTTTTACCTTCAACCATCTTATTCACCTCTACCCTCCTACATTATTTCGTGAAGGGGTTTTTACTCTGACTGCTAGAAGCAAAAGGGTGCTGGTAACCCCTGGAGATGATAAGGATAGGGGTTGGTACCTCCGGTATGTTGTTGTACCCACTGTTGGTTTAGTGGGTGAAGAAATTCTTCCCATCCCTGATAAGTGGAATCGCGCACGTGAGTATGCTTTAGCTCACATTTACTTTTTCTTGTTTTGACTTGAGATGTTTTATTAACACCGTGTCTGTTTTTTTCTTCTCTCAACAATCATGAATACTGTTGAGAATGTCTCTGGTATTCGTGATTGGGTAGAAAAATTGTTGTCTGTTGCTCCTTCAGAAGAAATATATTTGAATTACCTCGCAGGGAGATATGGTTGGAAAGTAAAGACCCACGGTAAGTGAAGCTCTTGTTCTTGCTTCTTTCCTTACTCTAGTCTCTTTTTTTGTCATTTAACTTTTTTCCCTTTTAAATAGGGTTCTCTGCTCGTGGGGTGTCTGCTTCATCTATATCGAAGATGTCCTTGGCTCAGGCACATGAAATTATTGTCGGTTCATCTTCCTCGAAGAGGAAGATTAGTGAGTCTCGTTCCGTAGAAGAAGAAGAAGAAGAGGGTGCTTTAGTGCACAAGCCATGGAGAAGGCAAATGGTTTTAGATGATGAGCTTACAGCCTTAACCTTGCTTTCCGTGTCAGTTATTGGGCCCCTTGTCCTTGATGATGTTTCACATTCCCCTATTCATGAGGGTGTTGATCTTGCTCCTGACGACGTCCATTTGGCTGGTGTCTTTCCTGCTTCTTTGAGAGAAGTTGTTCCGTCTGTTCCTTTGGCTATTTCAACTTCTGTTGTTTCTTTGCCTGTAACTTCTTCAAATCTTCAACTCTCTGTGCCTGCTGCTTTGCGCGTGGCTTCTCCAGCTCCTCAACCTTCCATGCTTGTTACTGTTCCATCTCTGTCTGCTTCCATCCCTTCCGTTAGGGAAGTAGGGTCTTCCAGCAGAGAGATGCGGTAGGTGGTAATAGAGGTTCCAGCTGAGGGAAATCTTTTTAAGAAAATGGATGAGCCCGAAGTGTGGCTCAAGACTTTGATAAGTCCATCTGAGAAGGCAAAGCTAGCCAGCCACGGTGCTCTTACATGGGCCAATGACGATGTGCATACTTCTTTGAAGGTATGATGCAAGTTATCCTCTTTCACTCTCGTATATGAGATTTACCATATCTGACTGGTTTATTTCTTGTAGATTAACCTTATAGGCATGGAGCTTATGAAGAGGATTTCAAACATGGACCAAGAGACAAAAGAGTTGCAGGCCGATGTTGATAATTGGAGAGCACAATATGATAGCCTAAGGATTGACATAGATGCTTTAGAAGATTAAAGGAGTACCTTGAAGCGGTAGATGAGAATCATGGAAGCAGAACTGGCAGTGGAGAGGGCATCGTGCAGTCAGGCTGATAAAGACAAGAGTGTTCTGGAGTCTTCGTTCGCGGAGCAGCTGTCCCGTGCCTTAGAGGAGATTAGAGACTTGAAGAACTTGTTGGGGCAGAAGGAGGAATACTCAGGCGAGCTTTTGCAATCACTCACTCGTACTCAAGAAGACCTACATAGGGCTTTAGACAAAGCTCAAACTTTAGAGGAGTCGATTGTTCCATCAAGGGCCGCGCATGAAGCTGCGAAGGCGGAGAAGGACGGATTGAGAGCTGAGCTTCAAGTGTGGGCAAAGGGTTATGAAGATTTGGAAGAGGTGGCTTCTGTCGATGTGAGCTGGGCGTATATGAATTCTCGCCTTGACACATTGATGGAAATGAATCAAGAGGGTTTTGACTTTAGTGCTGAAATAGCCAAAACTAAGGAAGCGATTGAGGAGGCTCAACAAGGTCATAACCTCTCTTCACCTGATGGTGAGATTCTAGCCGCTCATGCCTCTTCATCCACAGTTGCTCCCGCTCCTTCTGCCTCTAAAGTCAACCTCTCTCTTAAAAAGATTTAGTTGGTTTACCTCCCCTTTTCTTTTCTTTGTATCAATTGGTGGTTACCCCCTGTCCCATCGGGGGTACATTTGGATTTCCTTAAAATCCCCAAATGACAACTTAGGGGCACCATAATGTATATAAAAATCTTATACACCTAAGTATAAGTTAATACTTAGTTTTAGCCGTTTTAATATATAAATGTTAGTTCGATTTTTGTTGAGTTTCTATTTCACTCTTTAAGTCTTTTGCATGCTTCATTTTTCGAGGTTTTACTTTTAACTTCGAGTTTTGCATGGGCAATGCTTTAGACTACTCGTACCTTTTTGTAATAGGCAGGATGTCATATTAAATGTGTGCCTTTTTGTAATAGGCATAGTTTATGGAAGAGGGCCCTTTATAATTGACATGAAGAAGACGTCTCAACTTCATGATAATGCAATAGAGTGATAGGAATTTTACACATGTTTAAGAATGTTTCCAAGGAAAGTTTTTTGTTTGAACTTCCATGACATTTTACATGTGTTTGGTTATCGTCTAAAACTCATGTTTGCAACTGTTTTTGTTTAACAGATTTGATATACTCTTGTATTTCGTAACTATTTTTCATAGGTAACAGTTTTTCGATATTAATACAAGGAAACAACTATTTTTTATTAGTAACAACTTTTGTAAAGATTGGGTGGGGGGGGGGGAGTTTACCCGCAACTGTTTTTGGAAATAGTTTTCTAATAAGTGCGACAGAAATGTTTTCTTATTCGTAACTGTTTTTATTTGATAACAGTTCTTGAACAAATACAAGGATTTAGATCTTTTCATTCATAACTATTTTATTTGAGAACATTTTTTTTAATGAGTACATTGATGATGATCTTTTACCCCTAACTTTTTTTTGTTACAACAGCTTTGAAGAAGTATAAAGATGTACATTTCTTTATCGTGACTAATATTTTGCCTTTCAACCTGAATATATTCGAAGGTTTTTGCTTTTTGCATTTGGATGGCTCTTTTGATTTCTTTCGATTCTGCTCTTGTCACTTGTCTCGTTGGGTAGATGAGTCTTCAGGCTCGAGCTTTTGACATTCTGATAGTCTTCTTTGCTTTATGTTAACCTTCCATACTGTATAGTCCCCCAAATGTCTGAGCTTTGAAGAATGAAATTTTGAGCACTTGATTCTTCCTTCCTTGTGGTCCTTTTCCTGAAAAGGAAAAACATTCCGGACTCGAAGGTATATAGTTTATTAGATGATGAATGCTTAATCCTTTTAAAATGTCCATCAGAAAGTTTAACCCTAGACCGGGAATTGTGTTATTTCCTCGCATCTTTGCAAGTCTAATATCATCATCTGGTGATGGGTTAGCTTTGTGCTTATCATCTAAAAAAGTTAGTAAAATTTTTAAATGTTAAAAATAAAATCAAACGTGTGATACCTGATGGGGTATTATTTTCTTTTAGAAGTAATACTTCTTTAGATTCATGGCGTTCCAACTTGTTGGTAGAACTCTGCCGTCCATAGCTTCCAACTCATAGGCGCATTTCCTAGCTATGCCTCGGATTTTTTAAGGTCCTTCCCAGTTTAGATTTAGCTTTCCTGCACCTGCTTCTTTCGTTGATTGAAAGACTTTTTTGAGGACGAAGTCCCCAATATTAATGTACCTGAGATGAGCTTTACGGTTGTAATAACGCTCTATGACTTGTTTTGGAGCTGCCATACGTGTCAATGCTGCTTCTCTCCGTGGTTCGAGCAGGTCGAGGTTTGTCCTTAATTCGTCGTCGTTTTCACCTTCCATGGTTGTTGAGAAGCATATGCTTGGTTCGCCAATCTCCACAGATATTAAGGCTTCTGAGCCATAAACAAGTGCGAACGGAGTTTCTCCCGTGGCTATCTTTGAAGTTGCTCTGTATGCCCATAGCACCGCTAGTAACTCATTAGGCCATTCTCCTTTGGCTTTATCCAACCGCTTCTTTAGATTGTTGATGATGACCTTATTCGTTGACTCAACTTGACCATTATCCACGGGGTGGTACGGCGTTGAAGTGACCCGCTTGATGTGCCAACTTTCGAGGAATTATGTGATTTGCGAGCTTATGAATTGGGATCCATTATCGCACACGATTTCATTTGGTATTCCAAAGCGGCATATTATGTTTCTCCATAAAAAGCGTTTAACTCCTTTTCCCGCACTTGTTTGAACGCTTCTGCCTCTACCCATTTTGTAAAATAGTCGGTTAGCACGAGTAAAAATCATACCTGTCCTTTAGCTTTGGGAAGAGGGCCCACTATTCCCATACCTCATTTCATGAAAGGCCATGTGGATATTATTGAATGTAATAATTCTGCTGGTCAATGCATGTTATTGGCAAACCTTTGGCATCCGTCACATTTGGATACGAAATTCTCGGCTTCTTCTTCCATCTTAGGCCAATAGTATCCAGCTCTGATTAGTGTTTTCAATAAGGATATCGCCCCTGAGTGATTTATACAGTGTCCTTCGTGGACTTATTTCATCACAAATTCCGTTTGGTTAGGTCCGAGGCATTTAGCTAGGGGTCCTCCGAACATCTTGCGATAAAGTGAGTTGCAAATAAGGCAGTACCGTGCAGCTTTCCGGCGAAGTGCTTGAGCTGCTTTCCTATCTTCAGGTGCGTTTCCATTTTGCAAAAAATTAAGAACTTCGTTTCTCCTGTCCCAGGTTAGGTTGTTGAAAGTTACCTCATTCCTGTCCTGGTCTATTATTGAATGAAATAGTTGAACGAACATTGTATTGTCTATGTTCGTCACTTCCGTGACTACTGTAAGGTTAGCTAGTGCATCTGCTTCTGCATTTTTCTCTCTAGGTATTTGCATTACCTTCAATGTTTTGAATTGTCTCACGAGCTCTTGTGATTTTTCAAGATACTGTTGCATTCTAGTCTCTCGAGCAATGTAAGTACCCTATATCTGATTTACTACCAGTTGGGAGTCGTTGTTGATCAAAATTTGCTCGATTGAGAGCTCCCATGCGAGTTCAAGCCTTGCAATAATAGCTCTCGTGATTGTAACTCTTTTTATACTTCAGATACAATGCTATTACTACAGTCAGCAACAAAATCAGCTAGTATTTGAGACTTAATTGCAGTCCTAGGCTGATAGATTGCTTCATGCTCACTTAATTCTATGGCCCACTTGGCTAATCTTCCTGGCAATTCCTGTTTATGCAGAATATTTCTTAAAGGATATGAGGTCACAACGGTGGTTGGGTGGCTTTGAAAATAGGGTCGTAATTTTGTAGATGCCATTATTAAAGCTAAGGCTAACTTTTCCAGATGTGGATATCTAATCTCATCATCAAGCAAAGTTTTACTTACATAATAGACAGGTGATTGTTTACCTTTTTCTTCTCTTACCAATACTACACTTACATCAATTTCTGAGACAGCCAGGTAGATGTACAATCTTTCCCCTTCTTTTGGATTTGAAAGCAGTGGTGGTTTCGATAGATAAATCTTCAAATTCTTGAGGGCTTTCTAACATTCTTCAGTCCATTCGAACTGATTCTGCTTTTTGAGAACTAAGAAGAATTTAAAACTTTTTTCGGAAAATTTAGAAATAAACCTACCCAAAGCTGCTATTCTCCCTGTCAGTCTTTGAAATTCCTTTTTGTTTGTTAAAATATCAGGTATTTCCTTTATAGCTTTAATTTGAGCTGGATTTACCTCTATTCCTCTGTTTGACACAAGGAAACCCACAAATTTACCTGATTGCACTCCAAAAGCGCATTTCTCTGGATTTAACTTTATATTAAACATGCGTAGAATATCAAAAGCAGTAGAGAGATGCTGGAAATGGTCTTGTGATTGTGTTGATTTTACCAACATATCATCAATATAGACTTCCATCATTTTTCCAAGATGTTCTTGGAACGTTTTAGTCACTAACCTTTGATAGGTGGCTCCAGCGTTTTTAAGCCAAAAGGCATAATTTTATAACAGTAAGTCCCCCTGTTTGTAATAAAGGAAGTTTTTTCCTCATCCGAGGGATTCAGTTTAATCTGATTATAACCGGAATATGAATCTAATAAGCTCAATAATTCATGACCTGCTGTGGCATCAATCATTTGATCTATATGTGGCAATGGGGATGAATCTTTGGGGCATGCCTTATTTAAATCAGAATAATCTATCAATACTCTCCACTTGCCATTCTTTTTCGGTACTACCACGGTGTTTTCTAGCCAGTTAGGGTACGTTACCTCTCATATCGAACCAATCTTCAAGAGTTTCTGTACCTCTTCATCGATCACTTGGTTCTTGGATGGTCCTTTCTTTCTTTTCTCCTGCTTAACAGTTACGAAGGATAAATCTTCATTTAGTTTACGAATCATCACTTCTGATGGGATGCCTGTCATATCTGAGTGGGACCATGAAAAACAGTATGCGTTAGTCTTTAAATAACCAATTAACTTACCTCTTTGAGCGGGGCCTAGCCTCGTGCCTATATACACTTTCTGCTCAGGTTTTGTACAGATAACGGAATAGCTACGAGCTCCTCCGTAGTTGTTTTGATGTGCTCATCCTCCTCCGGTTCACGAATGACGTCTGGTCTGGAATCTGTATCTGTATCTGTATGGTATAGTATACCTTCTGTGGTAACATGATTTTCCTTCTTGTAACTATTTTCTTTCGTATATGTTTCTGCAATAATACCTTCCCTACCTATTTGGGTAGTAATTTCTTCCATGCTTGTTTGGGTTGTGTTACCTGCTTGGGAGATTCCCTTATCTCATAATTCTTCCACCTCTATTTTCTTGTTGTAGTGTACCACAGAGTTTATATTTCTTGCGGTCTGCTGATCTCCTTTGATTTGTTGAATCCCCCATTCAGAGGGGAATTTAATTACCTAATGAAACATGGAGGGTATCGCTTTCATGTCGTTGATCCATGGACTTCCAATGATCATATTATAAGCCATGTAAGTATCTATGACTTGGAAACTGGCACTTTTGATCGCCCCCTCAGCATAAGTGCTAAGCTCAATTTCTCCTTTTGTTATAACGGTAGAGTTACCAAACCCTTATATGGCTCGTGCTTTTGGGATACTTTATTCCCTAATAGCATTTCTTCCACGACTCTTAGCAAAATTATATTGACTGAACTGCCTGGATCAATCGACATTCTTTTACGTTAGTGTGATGAATAAGTAAAGATATTACCAGAGCATCGTTGTGCGGAAGCATAATCCATTGATATCTGCATCATCGAAGGTTATATCGTCTTCTTCCATATTTTCACGAGCCCGTTTCCCATGTGTAATTGTGAACTTTGTGGTTGTTTTGCAAATCACTCTGTTTACTTCTTAATCCCCGTGTATCACGTTAACGGTTCGTTTTGGAGAATGAGGCTTTGGGGGCTCCTGCCTGCTCCTTATATATGCCTGTTTACCTTTATCACTAAACAATTATGTTAAATAGCCATGTTTTAACAAATTTTCTACTCCACTTTGTAAAAATCTACAATCCGCAGTTTTGTTCCCATGATCGTTGTGAAATTCACACCAGTGATCTGGGTTTCTTGTACTTGGATTATACCGCATCTCTTTGGGCCACTTAACCTTGTCTCCCATGTTCTTCAATATTGAGAAAAGTTCAATAGTAGTTACATTAAAGGTATGATCTCCAATTTGAGTACTACCTCTAGGTCGTTCATCTCGATGTTTCCTGGATCTAGACGAGGATGAGACTATGTCTCTTCCTTGTGGTCTATAGTCCGACGATATCGCGTCCCGGGGGTCCTAAGTAAGGATCGTACATGTTTTTACCTGATCTTCTATCTGATTCAGGACGCCTGGATCTGGAATGATCTTCATCTCTCGAACGAGCAATGATGTCTTCTTCTATTCTGAGTTTAGTACTGTACCTGTTATACACATCGTTCCATGTTGTAGGGGGGAATTCTCTTAGAATTTCCTTAAGTCGTCTCGTGGCTTATGAGCTTTTAGCGTTTAGGTTGCTTGCAAATACCATGGCTGCCCAATTATCAGGCACCCTGGGTAACTGCATTCTTTCTCGTTGAAACCTGTCTACAAACTCAGGGAGTAGTTCTGTGTCTCCTTTTTTTATTTTGAATATGTCTTCCATTCTCTTCTCAAATTTTTGTGCACCATAGTGTGCTATTATAAACGAATCTGCAAGCTCAGCAAAACAGTCAATAGAATTTTCAGGGAGAAGAGAATACCAGGTTAGGTCCCCTTTGGTAAGTTTTTCCCCAAATTTTTGACAAGAACTGATTCAATCTCTTGTTTCCTTAAGTCGTTGCCTTTTACCCCAGTAGTGAAAGCAGTCACATGGTCGCGTGGGTCAGTTGTTCCCTCATATTGGGAACATCAGGAATTTTAAACTTCTTGGGTATAGGCAAGGGGGCCGCACTTGGCTTCCAAGGTTGTTGAGAATATTTATCAACATTGATGCCTTTGATGATAGGTGGTACTCCAGGAATTTTTTCGATGCGATCGTTCTGCTCCTTCATCTATTTATGCATGGTTAGCAGTAAATTTTGTAATTCTGAGTTACTAGATATACCTGGTCTCGTTTCGAGAGATTCATTAGGAGTATCTCCTCTTCTTGAGTTTGCCAACCCAGATTGAGGATTTTCCATGGTGATGGTGTTATTGGGGGGTTGCGTCAGCGGTGTATGTAACGCTACCGGTAATCCTCTTGCAAATTCTTGCAAAGCTTGGCTCACATACTCTGCAATCATTTGCTTTACACGATCTTGTTCCACAGTTTGATCATTCCCACAATTATTGTTTACCAATACAAGTACCACCATGTGTGCGGCATGGTGTCCGATCTTGGCCCGATCGGCTAGGCCGTCTTATTCAAGACATTCAAATTTTCCTCAATCATCTCATTCCTCATTTCACGCACATATTTCAATTCCGTAAATGCTAGTGGCCAAAATGGTTAATTCATGCTTGTCACTTGGCCGCATTTCCCAATTTGAGTTCTTTCCTGCACATTTCACATTATTACAAATTTCATCAACAAGTCGTTTAGTGCAAAACATCAAGTACACATGAGAACATCACGAATCATGGGCATGTGGAGACGACCACATCCTTTGGAAATTAAACACATTTTCCACGACTCCAATACATCATTAAATAACAATCATAGCATGACTGGGAGCATTTGAATACATATTACACATAAAGCTTTACTACACAAGCACGTTACGATATCATCTCCTATATCAACAAATATTTACAAATTACACCAAATCGTATGTGGCACCATGGGGGTTGAAGTTCTAAGAAGAGGAGGTTTTAGAAATACATACCTCAATTGCACTTCTTTAAGCTCTACAATTATCAGTAACTCTTAGCAATCTCAATCTATTCAGCAGTATGAAAATTTCAACCGAAAAATTAGAAGATTAATCGTAATTTTAGCTCGCTTGAGCATTTTATCATACATCATGTGTTCATTAAGGTTTTATTACACCATCCCACTCCCCAT